>JAKSZT010053830.1:5844266-5985519 GCA_026826555.1 Tolypeutes matacus | reverse complement strand
GCCACCCTCCCACCATGGGCTAACAAAAGAGAAAAATGCGGCGCGGGCCACGCCTGTGGAGGAGAAAGCGGGTGGCGCGGGTGCTTTCGCGAGAGCGGCAGCTGAGGGCGCCGCGGCCCCGGGCGTGGCCTCACCGAGAGCTGCGTGTGCGGGGCGGCTCCGCGCACCTGCCCACCGGGGGCGAGGGTCTGCGGCTCCCTAGCAGGGTTTTCAGACGACTTTTCTCTAGATAGTAAAATGCCTTTGCTGTGGAGGCCTGTCACTCCCGAAATGCAAAGGGAAATGAGACGGGCCAAGGCAGTGATTTAGTCACTCTCCACTCCTGTGTTGTGCGGAGCGACGTGGAGGGGTTAGGCACTGAGGTCCCTTCTCCAGAGGCCCTGCCGACAGGATGTGGCGGGATGGTATAAAGCCCCCTGGCAGTCTGCGGGGAGCAGGAGCCGGGTCGCGAGGGTTGCGGGGCACCCTCGCCTGGTCAGAGGGTGGATGGGAAAGGGCTCCCGAGTGAATTTCCTACGTGCAATAGAAAACTCAGTGGAAGGCGGCGGAGGAAAGGGCGCAGATGGCCTGAGTAGGTGGTAGTAACCAGGGCGAGCCTGGGGGGCGCCCTGCCCCGCGCGGGGACCTCGGATCCACTGAGGAAGGACCTGGACGCTTCACGGCCTCGAGGGCAGGGAGGGTCCCGGGCTGTGGTCATTTTTTTTTTTTTTTTTTTTTTTTTTTTAAAGCCCCGGGGTGATTCCAGTGTGCGCCGGGGGAGGATAGGCATATAGCTCATCGACTGATTCCCACCCGGGAAATGGTGGAAAATACTAATTCCAGGGCCTCCCTTCGGAACCAGGGAAAGACCAAGATCATTTCACACGCCCCTCCTTAGGGACTTCTTGGGCCCAGGATTGTAGAGTCAGTCAAGGGCAGCAATCCCCATTCGGTCCATTGTTAAGGGAACGTCTGTCCACCACCTGGGAAGGTGAGACTCACCTGGTCCCTCTCTCACCTCATCCCATCAGAATCTGGGGTATTGGTGTCTGTGTGTGCAGTTCAAACTCGTCCTCCTCTCCAAGTGGGCGAGAGCTCGTAATAAGTTTTGAAAAAGCGTTTTATGTGATTACCCCTTATATGGTGTTTCCCCGCCCCCCATCTAGTCCACATTCTGCTTTTATAATTGAGGAAATGGACCGAGAGAAGTTACATAATCCACCCAGTCACACAGCTTATCAGGGACCAATCCCCACCCAGTGCTTTATTCTTTGTAGTTTAGCACCACTTAATAAAGAGAATTATTTCAGGAAAAAAGGGATTTGTAAATAGTAATTTTATATGGTGAAGGAGAACATAGTAGTGTTCTTAAGCTTTCCTCCTCCAGATCCTTCTCTAAGCAGTGTTGACAGGCTTTAGTGCCACCTGGTGCCCAGGTTTGAGCTTGAGAACTTCTTGCTAAGAACTCCATCCTCATATGACTTGAGGACTCAACATTGAGTTGAAAAGAAAAAACAAACAAAAAAAAAAACAACTTTAAACATATGCCCAGCAGGGGTACTCTCATGTGCAGAGCTAGCACCAGGAATGAAATATTTGGAAATGAAATTAAGGCCTTCCTATTCAAACTACATGGTCACTCCAGCACTATTGAAAAATGGTCTTGTCTGGTTTATTTCCTCACCAAGATAATAGGGACAGGAAGAGAAACAGGGAGTTGTCCTTTTGTATATAATCCTCCCTGATTGTTGCCCTGGTATTTCTTGGGTCAGTTCTGTGGGAAGTTGGCAGCTTTTTCATGAAGGTGAATATCAGGCCCATTTTAGAGGTTATATTTGATGCCTTAGTAACTGGGTCTTTTGTATGTGTGTGTGAGAGAGTGATACACACTGTTTTTGTTTTTAAGTTCAAACAATGCAAAAAAATATAAAAAGAAACGTGTCACAATTACCTGCCCTACAATCACAGGCCCTTTAGCTGGTCCACCTTGGCTGCACATTAGAATCACCTGGGAAGATTTTTTGAAGTCATGCTACCTGGGCGGAGTCAGGAGTGGGGCCAGTGCTTTGATTTGTTTGAACTTCCCGGATAATTCTGCTATTCAGTGAGGAGTGAGGGCCACTGCACAATCCTATAAAACAGTAATGATGACAAGAGCTTTCAAAGTCTAAAAATCACACTTAAAATCTAAGCATAAAACAAGATCCTATTCCACCAATAAACTCAGGTAAGGACTAAAAAAGCAACTCCTAGAAATATAAACAGTATTGATTCCAGCTGTGAAGAGATGATGATGTTTAGAAAAATTACAAAGGAAAAGGTCAACTGATAGTGACTATAAATTTGACGGTGGAAACCATCAAAACTCAACAAGGGAATTGAAAAATATTTTAAAACAATCATGACAAATATGCCAAAGGACTTGATATCCGTATTATGCAAACGCCTAAGAACTCTAAGACCTCAGTGAAGTTTAGTGGTTAAATAAATAAGAATTCCAGCAATTCACATGAAGAGAAAATACTGACAATAAACATATGGAAAACATGCTCAAACTTGCTAATCAAAAATAATAAATAACAAAATAATTATTATTTAGATAATAAAAAGGTATTGTTCTATATCCCTCAAGCAAAAAAGTGAGGGAGAAAAGTGAAACACTGGTGTGCTGCTAGTGAATAGATACATTAGGTCTCAGAAGCCTGGGTAAGCCATAGAGATTACATGTAGGGACTGTGTGGTGAAACCAACCTGAGATTAAATCCTGGGGGTTGGCTAGGTGACCTTATACAAGTTACTTGACCTCTCTAAGTCTCAGATTCCTCATTCATAAAATAAATACACACACCAGTAACTGACTGGTAGGGCTGCTGAGTCATTTGAAGTAATATATAAAGTACCTACTGTGTGCATGGGGCTTGGTATACAATAATTATAATTTTTTATGCTACCTGGGAGTTCACAATCACCACAGTTGTCATAATCAGCACAACTAAAGTGGAGAATAATTCAGGACTATGTATCAAAAGTTATTAAGTTTATAGGCATTTTGGATGGAAATTGCAATCCTGAAAGTTCATTCTTAAGGAGCTCTGTCAAAAGAAGAACCAGTTAGTTTTTAAATGTATAAAGCATAATTTATTATAATAGGAAGAAATAGGGAGAAATTGGAAATAAGATGAAATGAAAAAAGAAGAAACAACTTGTAAAAGTATTTAAACACGTCTGTGCCACGCACTTTACTTATATTATCTAATTCAGCCTTCCAGACAATGCCTATGAATTACATAGGGGCAGAACCATTTGAGAAACACTATCTTTCAGGTACCCTTTTTTTTGTTTTTTTTTTTTAAACCTTTCTTCCTCATGCTTACCAGATTCAGACAACAAAAGGCATGTGGAGCTGAAGATGGATCAGGCTTTGCTGCTCGTTTATAATGAACTACTTGGGACGAACTTGACTGTCTATTGGAATTCTGAGCACTGTTATCAAGTATGTATTGCGCTCATCACAATTTTGGTTGCTTTTGGGCAAGGTTGATATGAACCTTAATACTTCCAAACCTGAAGCTCTTACCTGTGAAGTTTACAGGTAAGGAGACAAACCAGTTGTTTTTTGAACAGTCAGAAAGAAATATAAGCAGGGAAGGATGTCTAGCAATGAGCAATGCCAGTTTCTTTTTCCCTACCCATTTTTCTAAAAAACGCTTCTCAGTGATGAGTCAAATTGAAAGATAGTGTTTTGTTTTTCTTCTTTAATACATAACCCTCTTGCTGGACCAGAGAAGGAAGGAAGGAATGAGACAGGTGTGTATTCTCAAGGGCGAGTGTTGGGAGAACAGAGGGGAGGCACAAGTTGAGGCAGTGGCAGTTATTCCTGGGGTCTGCCTTTGATAATAAGGAAGTTATTTTATCTGAAAGTTTTACTCTTATTCTAAACTTTGTTGTGTTTTAAGTCTTCCATTTAAAATAAAATATTCTCTAAAAAATAATAAAATATTCTCTGTTTCTAAATTGAAAGCATCATTATAGAAGGAGGAAATGGACTGTGTACTGACCTTTTTACTGTAAATAACTTTTAAAAACACAAAAATTCTCCACTCAGGCAACTGACTGAAATGATGATAGCAATGCATGATAACTCCTCTGACTAAATCCATTAACAACTCTGTAAGATAATATGAATCAAAGAAAATCTATAATTTTTTAAAAAAGTATCCCAAAATAAAGGAAATATTTATCAGCTTACAAGAAGGGCATAAAATAACTGAAAGAAAAAAATCAGCAGTAGCTAAAATTGAAAAGAATCACAGATACTTCAGAGAATGAGCAAAGTATCTTATAATAAACTGAAAAAAGGTCTAAAATCCAAGGAAAAATAAGTTGAGGGAAAAGACTACATTGTGAGAGTATTAGCTGTAAGGCAAGTAAGAGCATGGTTAGAATAAAAAAAAAAGGTAGAGTCATTGGCACAAAACTCAGTGACACAGGTGACAGATTAAAAAATCAAATCCAAAACTTAACTATTTTTAAAATTATTTTAAAAGAGTTAATTAACTGGATTAGACTAGTTTAAGGAAAAAAAATGCCAACTTATTTTAAAGAGCTTGGAGATAATTTTGTCTAAGGAAAATGTGTAAAAGAGTGGTTCAGGGTTTGTACTTAATTGTAATAGAAAATGTCCCATAATTGCAAAAAAGATCTTAGCCTAGAAATTGGAAGTACGTGTTAAACAACAGAGAATGATGTTTAAACATAAACTGTTTTGAATTTTGTACATTAATGATAATTAAAAAAATCATTAAGCAAATGTAGTTTATAGGAGAGGCAAGCATTCAAATGAAAATTTGAATAACTGTTTAGTGAATCAGACAATAAAAATCTGGAGATGGTGGACCAATATCTTTAAAATATTTAAGGGTGAAGGTAAGCCCTAGAGATCAGTTACCTACTGAGATGAGAATTTCCTGTCCTCTTTTCTTTTCTCTCTCTCTCTATGAAGTAGAAAGACCTTTATAGACTCATAGACGGTTTTTTTTCAGTACTGGCATGGGGAACCCTGGACCTCATATGTAGGAAGCTGGAGCTCAACTACTGAGCTACACCGGCTCCCCTGAGTTGGTTTTTTGGTTTGTTTGCTTGCTTGTTTTGTTTTTGTTTTAGAAGGTACCGGGGATTGAACTGGGACTTCAGATGTGGGAAGCAGGTGCTCAACCACTTGAGCTACGTCTGCTTCCCTAGATGCACAGACATTAAAAAAAAATGTGTAGACCGGATTTCAGAGCTTGACAGATAGCTTTGAGACAGCTAAAAACACTTATAATGTGCTAGTAAGTTATTTTGAAAAGAGAATAATTGGAGAAAGGCTATTGTATTGTTAACTATGAGTAATTATTATAATTGACTAAGTAAAAGTAAGATGTAACTGACAAAAAGAAGAAAATTGCTTTTTAGAATGCTAAACAAATTTACTTAGGGGACCTGGAAGTAGGGAGAAGAATTGGGAAGTGGGGAGTAGGAGAGGAATACAGAAGTACTGGGTTTTTGTTGCATTGAGATTTTATTGCAAAGCAGTTATTACTTTTTTTTTTTTTTTTTTTAAAGATTTTATTTATTTATTCATTTATCCCCCCCTTGCTGCTTGCGCTCGCTGGGTCAGCTAACCACGCCGTGTGGGTGGGCTTGCCTTCACCAGGAGGCCCCGGGAACCGAACCCGGAGCCTCCCATATGGTAAACGGGAGCCCTACTGATTGAGCCACAGCCTCTTCCCCAGTTATTACTTTTGACTGTTTATTATTTTCAAACATTAAAATAAAAAATACTTAGTTTATTCTAAGTAGAAATTTCTAAGAATGATAAATGTAATAGTGGATGTTACTGTCTCTTTTAAAAAGAAGAGTGTATGCTATGGAAAATACATAAATGAAAAAAGAAACAAAAAGGAGGTAATTTAGGATAAATGAGTATAGACCAATTTGTGTGCATTCCATAATCTCATAACAATAAAAATAAATAATATAATGGGAGAAATTCTTTAGAAATGTAAAAATAATCTAATAAGTAATGAGTCATGGAGAAATCATATAGAATTTAAAACTATAATACAAACAGATATTTCATAGAAAAATTCTTAGGCCTGTCTAAAGCAATTCTTAGGGAAAATGTATTGATTTAAATGTTTGTAATAATAAAGATAATGGTAATAGAAGTTGCACCTATTATGTTCTGGAGGCCTCTGTGTATTTTAGATATGTTATATCTCATTTAATCTTCACAACAATCCAATGGAGAGGATATATGGATTTTGCAAATGGTGACACTGTGATTAAGAGAAATAAAGTGGCTTTTCTCCAAGTTAGCCCACTGTTTGTGGCAGCATTGGGATTCACACCCCTTACTCCAGCTTCAAATGCTGTGTGTTCTCAGGATCCTGTTTTATATTAATCCGAAAGAAAAGGGAAAATGCAAAACTATTGAGTAGGCATCTCAGGGTGTTAGAAAGCAAACAAATATAATCATTCCAAACAAAAGGAAAAAGGAATCAATAAAAATAATATGTAAACTTGAAAATGAGAATAAGAACTGAGATAAGAATGTCCACTCACGAGATTAGTTTTTAAAATAAAAGTAATACAATCAATAAATTAATGATAAATTTAAAGGAACAATGAAAATGAACAAAATTAGACATTAGGAAAATATGTAAACTGAAGTTAAAACAATTATGGTCCAGTGAACAGTTAAAAGGTGGTAAATTTAAAATTTAAAAGCTGATTGATTTCCTTTAGGAAATATGTAAAGATTGATTCAAGAAATTGAGAACATAAATAGATTAGTAACTGATTAAGAAATCTCAAAAGTTATAAAGAACTTCTCACCCAAAAAATTTTTTTAAATTCTCATTCATGAAACAACAAAAAAGATGGCTTGGTATCTGATTTATTCTGCATTATAGATAAGGTGTTTACCTTAAAATCTGGCAAAGACATGAAAAGAAATGCAGGTCAGTCTAATTAGTATGACTCTAAAAATCTTAACTAAAATTATATCAAGTAGAGCAGAATTGTAGCATATTGAATGATTCATTTATGATCTTTTATTTTTATTTTTATTTTTTTAAAAGATTTTATTTATTTATTCATTTATCCCCCCTTTGCTGCCCGCGCTCGCTGGGTCAGGCAACCACGCCGTGCGGGCGGGCCCGCCCTCACCAGGAGGCCCCGGGAACCGAACCCGGGGCCTCCCACATGGTAAACGGGAGCCCCACTGATTGAGCCACAGCCGCTTCCCATTTTTATGATCTTTTATGATGTTTTTTCCTTGAGGAATATATGTAGGTCATGTTTAAAGAAAATGATAACAATTTTAATGGAAAAAATATAGGTTAAATGGAGATCTAGCTACTGTATTCTGAAGTGAAGACTAAACAGGAAAAATGGCAGTACTTCCTAAATGTCTTTATAATTTAACATAATTGCTGTTAATATTGTAGTGGAATACTTCATAAAAATCTACATAAATCTAAAATTCGTGTGAAAAAGCATATGAGTAAGAGAATCAAAGCATGGCCCAAGAGGACAATATTTAGTCTTACCATACCAGATAAGATAAATTGCAAAGCCATAGTCATGAATGTAGCCAAAAAATAGAAATAAAGACCAGGGGACCAAAAGACCCTAATTTGCATAAGAATTTAACATAACTACAACTAAAGCCATGTATTTAGTTGTAAATTACTGTGTGCCATCTGTCAAATACTTCAGGCAGTTTCAAGTAAAAAACAAAATCAAGAACACCAAAAACCTACAAACTTTAAAAACATGCTAAAAAAGGCAGAATAATTTTTTTAAACTAATGAAGCAATAGAAGAAATAATGAGGGAGCAGATGTAGTTCAAGTGGTTGAGTGCCTGCTTTCCATGTCCGAGGTGCTGGGTTCAATCTCCAGTACCTCCTAAAAAAAAAAAAAAAGGAAAGAAAGAAAGAATGAGTCAGATTAGTGTGACAATGTAAAAATTTAAAAATTTATAATTGAAAGCAACAAAATATAAAGGAAAACATTAGAATGGAAAAATATTTGAGATGGTTAAAAGTTTAACATTATACTATATGAGGTTATATTTATAAGATTATATTCACACCATGGGAAACGTAATAGCAAAGGAATAATTATTCCTTTAATCTACTGTTAATTTAAAATGTGATCTTGGGGGGCGGATGTGGCTCAAATGGTTGGGCGTCCGTCTGCCATATGGTGGGACCTGGGTTCGATCCCCGGGACCTCCCGGTAAAATGAAAAAAAAATTAAAAAAAAAAAAAAAGTAAAATGTGATCTTAATACTGAGATATCATAAATAGCTAGTAAATGAAGAAAAAAGAAAAATGATTTTAAAATCCTGTTAAGGCTAGTGAGAAATGTATTATTATTATTATTATTATTATTATTTTTAACTTTATTTTGTACATTTAATAATTGAAAACATAAGCAATAAAAAACTAAAAAGTAAACACAGATGAATAAATATATACATTTCTCAATTAAATGTAATGGATACATGTAAAATTTTGTTGTTTTGTTTTTTGTTTGTTTTTTTGTTTTCTTGTGTGTGTGAATCAAACAATGTATTACACGATATATTTGGTTCATAGTAATGCATTCATACAGTATTTGTCCTTTTGTGTTGGCTTGCTTCACTCAACATAATGTCCTCCAGGTTCATCCATGGTGCCATATGCTTTATGACTTTATTTCTTCTTACAGCTGCATAATATTCCATCGTGTGAATAGACCACAGTTTGTTTATCCATTCTTCTGTTGATGGACACCTGGGTTGTTTCCAACTTTTGGCAGTGATGAATAATGTGGCTATGAACATTGGTGTGCAGATGTCTGTTCGTGTCACTGCTCTCAGTTCTTCTGGGTATATACACAGTAGTGGTATTGCAGGGTCATGTGGCAAGTCTATATTCAACTTCTTTAGGAACTGCCAAACAGTCCTCCATAGTGGTTGTACCATCCTGCATTCCCACGAACAGTGAAGAAGTGTTCCTATCTCTCCACATCCTCTCCAACACTTGTAGTTCTCTGTCTTTTTAATAGTGGCCATTCTGATAAGTGTGAAATGATATATCATGGTAGTTTTGATTTGCATTTCCCTAATCATGAGTGATGTTGAGCATTTCTTCATGTGTTTTTTTGCCATTTGTATTTCTTCTTCGGAGAAATGTCTATTCAAGTCTTTGGCCCATTTTTTAATTGGGTCGTTTGTCTTTTTATTGTTGAGCTGTAACATCTCTTTATATATCCTGGATATTAAACCCTTATCAGATATGTGATTTCCAAATATTTTTTCCCATTGAGTCGGCTGCCTTTTCAGCCTTCTGACAAAGTCCTGTGAGGTGCAAAAGTGTTTAATTTTGAGGAGGTCCCATTTATCTTTTTCTTTTGTTGCACGTGCTTTGGGTGTGAAGTCCAAGAAACCACCACCTACTACAAGGTCTTGAAGATGTTTCCCTACATTTTCTTCTAGTGGTTTTATGGTCCTGGCTTTTATATTTAGATCTTTGATCCATTTTGAGTTGATTCTTGTATAGGGGGTGAGATAGGGGTCCTCTTTCATTCTTTTGGTTATAGATATCCAGTTCTCCCAACACCATTTGTTGAAGAGACTGTTTTTTCCCATCAGCATGGGCTTGGTAGGTTTGTCAAAAACCAGTTGACTGTATAGGTGAGGGTTTATTTCTGGATTCTCAATTCTATTCCACTGATCGATATGTCTATCTTTATGCCAGTACCATGCTGTTTTGACCACTGTAGCTTTGTAATATGTTTCAAGGTCAGGCAGCGAAATTCCTCCCACATTGTTCTTCATTTTTAGAATACTTTTGGCTATTCGGGTGCACTTACCCTTCCAGATGAATTTGGTAATTGCCTTCTCTAATTCTGTAAAGTAAGCTGTTGGGATTTTGATTGGTATTACATTGAATCTATAAATCAGTTTGGGCAAGATTGACATCTTCACGATATTTATTCTTCCAATCCATGAACACGGATTGTCTTTCCATTTGTTTAGGTCTTTTAAAATTTCTTTTAGCATTGTTTTGTAGTTTTCTGCATATAAGTCCTGTACTTCCTTGGTTAAATTAACTCCTAGGTATTTGAGTCTTTTTGTTACTATTGAAAATGGAATTTTCTTCCTGATTTCCTCCTCAGATTGTTCAGTACTAGTGTACAAAAACATTACTGATTTTTGCGTGTTGATCTTATATCCTGCCACTTTGCTGAACTCGTTTATTAGTTCAAGTAGCTTTGTTGTGGATACTTCAGGATTTTCTAAATACAGGATCATGTCATCCGCAAACAGTGAGAGTTTTACTTCCTCTTTTCCTATTTGGACGCCTTTAATTTTTTTGTCTTGTCTAATTGCCCTAGCTAGAACTTGTAGTACAATGTTGAATAACAATGGTGACAGTGGGCATCCTTGTCTTGTTCCTGATCTTAGGGGGAAAGCTTTCAACCTTTCCCCATTGAGTATGATGTTGGCTGTGGGTTTTTCATATATGCCTTTTATCATATTGAGGAATTTTCCTTTTATTCCTATCTTTTGAAGTATTTTTATCAAAAAAGGATGTTGGATTTTGTCGAATGCCTTTTCTGCATCTATTGAGATAATCATGTGGTTTTTTCCCTTCAACTTGTTAATGTGGTGTATTACATTGACTGATTTTCTTATGTTGAACCAGCCTTGCATACCAGGAATAAATCCCACTTGGTCATGATGTATAAGTCTTTTGATATGCTGTTGGATTCGATTTGCAAGTATTTTGTTGAGAATTTTTGCATCTATGTTCATGAGAGAGATTGGTCTGTAATTTTCTTTTCTTGTGGAATCTTTATCTGGCTTTGGTATTAGGGTGATGTTGGCTTCATAAAATGTGTTGGGTAATTTTCCCTCCTCTTCAATTTTTTGGAAGAGTTTAAACAGGATTGGTGTTAGTTCTTTTAGAAATGCTTGGTAGAACTCACCTGTGAAGCCATCTGGTCCTGGACTTTTCTTTGCTGGGAGATTTTTTATGACGGATTCAATCTCCTTAATTGTGATTGGTTTGTTAAGTTCTTTTTTTTTTTTACCGTGAGGTCCCGGGTATCGAACCCGGGTCCCTCCATATGGGAGACGGACGCCCAACCATTTGAGCCACATCCGTCCCTCTGTTAAGTTCTTGTATTTCTTGTTGTGTCAGTGTAGGTTGGTTATGAGTTTCTAGAAATTTGTCCATTTCATCCAGGTTGTCTAGTTTGTTGGCATATAGTTTCTCATAATATCCTCTTATGATTCTTTTTATTTCTGTGAGGTCATTTGTAATTTCCCCCCTTTCATTTCTGATTGTATTTATTTGCATCTTCTCTCTTTTTTTCTTTGTTAGTCTAGCGAGGGGTTTGTCAATTTTATTGATCTTCTCAAAGAACCAGCTTTTGGTTTTGTTGATTTTCTCTATTGCTTTTTTGTTCTCATTTTCATTTATTTCCTCTCTAATCTTTATTATTTCTTTTCTTCTTTTTGCTTTGGGATTGGTTTGCTGTTCTTTCTCTAGTTTCTCAAGTTGTTCAGTTAAATCTTTGAGTTTAGCTCTTTCTTGTTTCTTAATATAGGCATTTAAGGCTATAAATTTCCCTCTCAAGACTGCCTTTGCTGTATCCCAAAAGTTTTGATATGTTGTGTTCTCATTTTCATTTGTCTCAATATATTTACTGATTTCACTTGCAATTTCTTCTTTGACCCACTCAATATTTAGGAGTGTGTTGTTCAGTCTCCACACATTTGCAAATTTACTTTTTTCCTGTCTGTTATTGATTTCTAGTTTCATTCCTTTATGATCTGAGAAGGTGCTTTGTATAATTTCAATCTTTTTATATTTATTGAGTGCTGTATTGTGATCTAACATGTGGTCTATCCTGGAGAAAGATCCATGGGCACTTGAGAAGAATGTATAATCCGCTGAGTTTGGATGCAGTGTTCTGTATATGTCTGTTAGGTCTAACTTGTTTATCATATTGTTCAAGTTTTCTGTTTCCTTGTTGATCTTCTGTCTAGTTGTTCTATCTAATGATGTGAGAGGGGTGTTGAAGTCTCCGACGATTATTGTAGAAATGTCTATTTCTCCCTTCAGTTTTGCCAGAGTTTGTCTCATATATTTTGGGGCACCCTGGTTAGGTGCGTAGATATTTATGACTGTTATATCTTCCTGGAGGATCGTTCCTTTTATTAATATATAATGGCCTTCCGCATCTCTTATCACTTATTTGCATTTGAAGTCTGTTTTGTCTGGTATTAGTATAGCTACCTCTGCTCTTTTCTGGTTACTATTTGCGTGGAGTATCTTTTTCCAACCTTTTACTTTCAGCCCGTTTGTATCCCTGGGTCTGAGGTGAGTTTCTTGTAGGCAGCATATGGATGGCTCATGTTTTTTTATCCATTCTGTCAGCCTGTATCTTTTGATTGGGGAATTTAATCCATTCACATTCAGTACTATTTATTTAATAAATAAATACCCTATTTATTTCCTCCATTTTATTCTTTAGTTTTCATATGTCATCTTATTTTTGTCTTTCTTTTTACTCTTTTGGTTATCCTTGCTGCTTTTCTTTCTTCTATACTCTCCTCCAATCCTCTCTCTCCTGTCTTTTTCTTTCAGGTTCTAAGGCTTCCTGTAATATTTCCTGCAAAGGTGGATTCTTTTTTGCAAACTCTCTTAGTTTCTGTTTGTTTGTGAATACTTTATATTCACCTTCATATTTGAAGGACAGTTTTGGTGGGTAAAGAATTCTCGGCTGGCAGTTTTTCTCTTTCAGTTTCCTAATTGTATCATACCACTGTCTTCTCGCCTCCATGGTTTCTGAAGAGAAATCTGCACAAAGTCTTACTGGATGTCCTTTGTACGTGATCGTTTGCTTCTCTCTTGCTGCTCTGAGAATTTTCTCTTTATCTTTTACATTTGGCATTCTGAATAATATGTGTCTTGGCGTAGGTCTATTTGGATTTATTCTTATTGGGGTACGGTGTGCTTCTTGGACATGAAAGTTCATTTCTTTCGTGAGAGTTGGGAAATTTTCAGCTATTATTTCCTCAAATACTCTTTCTGCCCCTTTTCCTTTCTCTTCTCCTTCTGGAACTCCAATGATACGTATGTTCTTGCGTTTTGTGTTGTCATTCAACTCTCTGAGCCCCTGTTCATTTTTTTCCATTCTTTTCTCTCTCTGTTCTTTCCTCTCTTCAATTTTAGCTGCTCTGTCTTCAGTATCACTTATTCTTTCTTCTATCATTTCGAGTCTGCTGTTGTATGCTTCAAATGTATTTTTTACTTCACCTATTGTGTCTTTCATTCCCATGAACTCTGTTACTTTTCTGTTCATGATTTCAAATTCTTCTTTACGTTCGCGCAATGACTTCTTAATGTCATTGATCTCTTTAACTATATTCTCTTTCATCTCATTAATTTGATTTTGGAAATGTGTGCTCATCTCACTGATTAGTTCTCTCAAATTCTGCATCTCTTCTGGGACTTTGCTGTATTCCTTTTCTTGGGCCATGTCTTCTATTTTCTTAGTATGGCCCGTAATTTTTTGTTGGTGCTTAGGCATCTGGTTAGTTTGTATTTTACTTAGATGCTCTATCTCTTTCTCTTTTATGGGGTTTTAGTGGCAGGAGGCTGTGAGTTACCACCGCTCTTTGATTTTTGGCTCAACCTTGATTGTTAGGATTGTTCTGCTGGTTGCTCGAAACTGGGCACTGGACCCAGTAATTGGTTGTAGAGTCGTTTCCTAGGGCCTTGGGCAGGGAGGCTATAGAGGCCAGGAAAAGACCCTCTTATTAACTTTCTTATGTGTACTTCCTTGGTCTGCCAGGAGATGGCGTTTGTTGGCTGCTCTCAATTCAATGCCTGGTCGGAGCGTATTTGTTGTGACACAGACCAGATCAATGTGATAGAGCTTCCTCTCTGGGGGCTAGGAGCCCTGTGATTCAAACTTTCTGAGACAGTTCTCCAGACTTCTCTCATAGCGCCCCCCTTTTCCCAGCTAGGAAATATTTCCACTCCCTTCTGAATCCTCAACAATCAGTCCCTGTTAGTAGAGGATGAGATTGGGAGGTTTGTATATCTTTAGCCCCTTGCAGGCTCCAAGGCAAACAATGGCGCAGCCCCACCCAGCCTGGAAGGGCTGTCGGGACAGGGCCAACCAAGCCTGGGAGTCCAAAGCAGGGTCAGCCCCAGGCTCTCTCTCCCCTCTCCCGTGGTGTCCTCAACAATTAGTCCAGGCTAGAAGAGAGGGAGGTTGCAAGGATCGGATTTCTCCAGTCCTTTCCGGGCTCCCAGGGCAAACCGCGGTGTTAAGGGTCCGTGGGGTTCTGCAGCCCAAATTTCAGGTCCGAACCTGAGTCAGCCTAAGGCTGTTTCCCTCTCTCTCCCCTTTCTGGGAGTGGCAGATTCCTGAAGCCCCCTTTGTCTGTGGTTGCAGGCCCAGGGGCCTGAGAATTCTGAAGAGTGTGGGGGAGGGTGCCAGCAGCAGCAGAAGCTGCTACTTGCAACTCACAGTTCTGTAGTCGGGATTTCCCTCTTCTGTCCTTCTCTCCTCTGGGTGGTGTGCAGCCTTCACCTGCTGACCTAAACCCTAGATCTTTTTCGGGGCTGTTTCAGCTTGTCCTCTAGCTATTTTTCTGGAGAAGAGATTGCCGTGTCTTACTAGTCCACCATCTTCCCGGAAGTCCCGAGAAATGTATTATTGTGATTTTACTTACATGAGTATGATTTGGCCACATGTTACAAGAACCACTAAAATAATTATCTTAGGGAAAGAATTTAAAGGAACAAGAACCTCAAGTGTAGCTCTTTTAAAACAATATAAAAGTTTTAAAAGCAGCCTAAATATACACAGTTATAGTATTTAATGGAATATAATGCAACCATTAAAAATTACAAATATGCAAATTAAGTATAATCATGGCAGTGCTAATGTATGTAGAATATTTAGTAAGGGAGATTGTAAATGTGGGGAAATAGAGTTGATGATAGCACATAGTGAGTATAATCAACACTGCTGATTTATAAATGTGATTGTGGCTGAAAGGGGTAGTCTAGGGAGGTTAATGTTAATTGAAAAGACACTTAGAGGATAATCTAGGGACTGTATAACATAGTGTTTTTGGTGGTAGGTGATGATTGTGGTTAATAGTATAAACACAAGAATGTTCCTCTTTCCAAGATGTTAAGAATATGGAGATACATGGGAAAAATACCACAAATTTAACATATATGATATAGTAAACAGTAATATTGTAATATTTTTACAGTAATGACAATGAGGATGCTATATCTATGCTAAGGGTCAGTAATGGGGGCGGGGTATAGGATCTTTCCTTTTGTAATAATGAAAACATTTTGAAACGGACCGGGCTTACGACAGAAAAATTCTTTGATGAAACTGAGAGCCCCTTAGGGTATACTTTGGATGGATGGTACACGGCAGGGGACCATATAACACAGGGAACCCCGTGGCGAATGATGGACTGTGGTCAACAGTGCAAATATGAGAATGTTCTCTCATGAACTATAACAAATCTACAATACTAATACATGGTGTTAATAATAGGATGGTTTGTGGTAAAAATACACCAAATATAAGCTATGGACAACAGAGCAGTAATATGACAGTGTTCATTCATCAGTTGTAACAAATGTGTCACAACAATGTAAGGTGTTGGTAGTGGGGCAATGTATAGAAATCCTATATGATATGCATGATTATTTTGTTAACTCACAATTTCTGAAATAAAGGGAAAATTTTTTTGATTAAAAAAATTACAAATATGAAAATTATGTAGAATCATGGAAATTTATTTGTTAATATAAAGTAAAACCATAGAATGCAAAATTTAAGTTATACTATATTTATTAATTATGTGAAAAATTTGCCAATGAATAAATATTGTCTATATAATTAGTTATTGTTTTAATATAAAACCACAGGTAAATTTTATCTAGATTGTTGACATTTATAAAAGTATTTTTTATACGTATGAAGGAAAAGTCATCCCAAGATCTTCAGTTGGATGTTCATGACCCCTAACAATCAATAAACCTTCACAAATCCCTAACAGTTTACTTTTTTGTGCTTTTATTTTGTAGTGCTTGTATCAGGTTCTGGTAAATGTTTCGAGGAGTAGGAAACCTGGGAAACCTAGCACTGCAGTTGTGGCAGTGAGCACCCAGCATGGATCTGTTCTCCAAATTAATGATACCGTGGAAGAAAGAGAAGTTTGTAGGTTTGTACTTGTTTTTGATGTTGACCTAAATGAAGCCTGCATTTTCTCTCTGCTTTTGTTCCTATTTGGTTTTTACCTTTTCCTTCCTTTAAAATATTTTTCTCTATCTTTCCTGGTCTCCACCTAGGAATGCATACCACTCTGCCTTGATGACATTAGCAACATTCAACTCCTTGTTCCCAATGTAACCATTTTTCTTAATTATACTTATTCATTGTAGGCTGGAATACAAATTTGGAGAATTTGGAAACTACTCTCTCTTGGTAAAACACCTCCACAATGGAGTCAGTGAAGTTGCTTGTGACGTAGTTGTCAACGGGAATCCAATTGATAGTAACCTTCGTACGTATATGCTATTCATTTCTTTAATGTCTTTTTTTAAAGGTTTTAGTTTTTGGGTGCTGTTTGTAAAGCAGAGCAGTCCATGTTACTTTCTGTAATTTAAAACCTGGATTGTAAGTTATCTACCTCATTTAGGTTTTAGGATTCAGGGTACAGTGTTTCCTGTATGTGTCTTATGCTGACAGTCCAGAGGTCCACTTAGATAAGGAGACATCATTCATTCATTCTCTAGTAACTCCAGTGAGGAAAAACCTGTTAATTCTGAGCCTCACCCACTCACCTATTAGATAATATTGTATATCCTGCCTTTCAGAGAGCAGTAATGAATCCCAGTGGCATTAATAAGTACTGTTCCTAAAGAAGCCATTGATGGGAGCACATGTAGCTCAAGTAGTTGAACACCTGCTTCCCATGTACTAGGTCCTGGGTTTAATCCCCGGTAACTCCAAAAAAAAAAAAAGAGGCTATTTAAGACTGTGGGTTATTGTTAAAAGAACTTAGGAGCCAGTATGAAGGAGCCAAGGTGGAACAATTTAAGCACCAAAAAGAATAATGAATGTAATTGATGGAAACACATTGAATATATAACATCATGAAATTAGAAAGAAAGAGAGACCCCTCCTCATCCAACAAAAACAAAAAACAAAAACAATTGTTTGGTTGCCTTTGGAGGTAACAAGGGCACCTGTTGCTAACTAAGATATTTTAAAATGCAATTGAAAGGAAAGATTTAAACATTTATCCTGCCCTTCCTGCTTTAACTGTATTGAAATCCTGAAGGATGACCAAATAGCACTAGTTGATGAGGGTCAAGAATTCCAGCTAATAAATGTGGCAGAAATGACAGAGTACTTTTCAACCCCTTAATGAAATACTTGATTTAGGCAAAGATCGTGAGTAGATGAAACTTTTAGATAAAAGTGGACTTTACAAAGGGGGGGGGTCTGGCTTTGACCAGCTTAACACATTGCTCAGTCACACGATCAATCGCAGGTGGTGCCTCCTGATGTGATGCAATGGGAAGTACACAGCAGCACCTATGCCGTATTCTTACCAAAAAAAGTTGAATTTGAATCTAGCCAAGCCTTTCAAGCTAATTTGCCAGTTCCAGAAAGTATGGGGATTAGAGTAGCAAATTAAATGATACCATGAGGAAGTATACAGACAAACCTAGAACAGGAGACATACCAACAGGACAGCTGCCCGTTTAAAACAAGTATGGAGAAAAGAGGGGAGGGGGGCAGCTTAAGACCAAATGGGACATACCAAGCAAATGCAAAATGTGAACCTTGTTTGGATCCTGATTTGAACATAGTAATTGCAAAAATACATTTTTGAGACAACAAGGAAGATTTGAATATGGACTCAGTGTTAGATGTTTACCAGGGAATTATTGTCAATTTTGTATGACATTGTGGTTAAATAACAAAAGATAGTTTTAGACTTGCAAAAGAAGAGTTTCCATGTACCCTTTACCCAGCTTTCCTTAAACTTCTGTACTGTATAAACCATAGCACATTTATGCCATAGGACAATGATCAAAACCAGGAACTTAACACTGATAAGATATCTTAACTGACCTACAGACTTTATTTGGATTTCTCTGATTGTCCCATCTAATCTGCTTTCTCTGGTCCAGGATCCAATCCAGGATACCATATTGCATTTAGTTATAATGTCTCCTTCATCACTATCAATCTAGACAGCCTCTCAGTCTTTCTTTGTCCATCATGACCTTGACATTTCTGAAGATGCTGGCTAGTTATTATGTAGACCATCATGTTTTCTCATGATTAGGGAAGGGTTATGCACTTTTTATAAATACTACAGAAGTGATGTTGTGTCCTCTTCGGTGCATGATGTCAGGAGGTTTGTGATGTCAACAGGTTGTTTACGAGATCCGTATGCTTTAGAGATCCATGTAGAGATGAAGGGTGGAGAGATGAAATGACATAATATTTGGGATTTCCTTTAAAATATTTGAGCCAAAAAAAAGGGGGGCGGGGATATAGTAATAGATGAAGCAAGAGTGGCAAAATCTTGATAACTCTAGAATCTTAGTGATAGATATATATGGGTTCATTATAAAGTTCTACTTTTGTATGTGTTTGATATTTTTCATAATGGAAGTTAGTGCTCCCCTCATGAGGAATGGTCTCAGTTATTTTACAGGAAATTTAACCTGAGGATCAAGGGCTTTTCCCACATTTGTTTTCATTTTTGCTTTCAGTGTTCATGTATAGGTTAAATGTAATGATGTGACAGCTTTGATGCCCCTGATGACATTTGTGGTGAGAATGCTTCTGCTTTTCTCTTTATAGCTGTGGTCATCGCATTCCTTGTTGGTCTGGCAGTCATCATTGTAATATCCCTTTTCAGGTTCTTACTGAGGTAAGCAAGAATGAGGGGAGGACACAACTGAGGAAAGGAGAACATGGAAGTAATAAATCCGGAAAGGCCAGTTTTAACCCAGCAAATGACCATTAGTCTATGTTTAAATGAAGACTTACTGTGTGTTCACCATGCCCAGCCAGTCCTAGTCATTTAGAATAAGACGTCCCTGACTTCAGGGAAATGATAACCTAGTTCTAATGGATTTTGCCTTTGATCGTCCCACATGGCTGAGAAGGTAGAAGAAAATGCTTGTGAAATACTTATTTCCTGAAAGAATTTCACATCCTGCTTCGTACCAAATGGGTGTGGACTGTGATCATCTTAGGAGGAGGCTGCCAGGCCTCTGTCGTCTCTTCTCTGGCCCTGAGCCCCAAGGGCCACGCCTCTAGTCCAGCTTCTAGCTCTCTCCAACCTGGGAAGCTGGTGGGAAAGATGGAGGATGAGGGGCTGCCTCTGGATCTCAGTGTGGTCCCCCTTCCCTTGGTTAGGGTTAGCCAGCCTAAAGAGGGATTCTGCTGCCCTCTGCCTGGTTGGCAGCGATTAGTAGACTAGAAAAGAAAAGGCAAGTAAAATAGATCCAGGTCTAGTTTCACCACCTTTCAAAGGAACGTTCTTTCATGTTTTAAAAGGAGTAACACTGAATTATCACCTGTTCAACCTGTTAGGCTTTCAGGAAGGCTTACCAGGTTTCATTGGTGAGCTGAGTCCAAATTGAGCAACAAAGTAAAACCAGCCCTTAGAGGATATACCCTCAAACTTTGGGGAGTTTATGCACTTTGACTCTGCCTTTGTGCATCCTCGAAATCGTTTAATATCAAGAAGGAGAAACATGACTGTGTGGTAAGGGCAAAAGAACTATTTGCTGCCTAGAAGCAGACATTTAACCTAACTGCTTTTTAGGGACCAAGTGCAATTCCAGCAGAGGAGTTTCATTTCCTTGAATTAAGGTATCGTGTTGTCAACCTTTTTGCAAATGCTGCTCCAGTTTATTAGGGTGTTTTCATTCGGTGTTTTTAAATATGCATGGGCTATTACACCACTTTTTTAAAAGTAATTGAGCACTGAGATCAAACACTTGCAAAAAGAAGAAATTCCATCCTCCCCCACTGTGGAATTGAAACTCCTCTTTGTAAGTGATTCTGCCCTTGCAGCCTCTGGGCAGAATGCTGTTGGCAAAGCAAGAGTCCCATTCCCTGGCCCTTTACCTTCTGGCATAGCCATGCAAGTACAGGCAAGGGCAGGTTAGCGTGACCCAGAAAAGAATCTGAAAAGTAGTGCGAATAAAGCACCTTTTTTACTCGGGGAACAAGCATATATAAGAAAATTAACTGTTTCTTTTTGTTTTTCAAAGATCTTAACTTCTCCTTTTCACTCTTCCTTAAATCTGTATTTTAATGTTTTTCATGTGATGGTGACATTATTAGTGCTGAATAAACTAGAAATTTGGTTCCCTGACTGTCCCCAAAATGTTTTTTTAAACAGGTAAATTGTTTCAGTCAGTATCCAAATGTGATCATATTATATCGAATGTGTATGGGTATTTTTTTTTCAGGAGGTACCGGAGATTGAACCCAGGACCTCGTATGTGGGAAGCAAGCACTCAATCACTTGAGCTACATCCACTTCCCAATGCATATGTTTTTAATTTCTTCTCTTTTCCCCCCACAATTCAGCTCCCATTTCTGGTTTATTCAGCGCTAATTATGTCACCATCACATGAAAAACATTAAAATACAGATTTAAAGAAGAGTGAAAAGGAGAAGTTAAGATCTTTGAAAAACAAAAAGAAATACTTAAGGAATTATTACTAATATTTTAAAATGTGATAAAACTATTCTGGTTATATTTAAAATGAAAAGCCCTTATCTTTCAGAGATACATGGCTGAAGTATTTGTGGATGAAATGATATGTCTGGAATTTTCTTTAAAATATTCAGTCAGAGGAAAGAGTGAGGGGCACTGGGTGGGAGTATAGACAAAAGAGGATTAGTCTTGGGTAAGTACTTGTTGAAACTGGGTGATGGTTACGTGGAGGTTCGTTTTACTAGTTCCTCTACTTCTGTTTATGCTTGAAACTTTACTTGACCAAGGGAAAAAAAGAAAAGGGAAAAAAAAACTATGCATTAGATAATTCATTTGTTGCAAAGTTTGTGCAAAACAAATGGGTGGTTTTGTTTTTGCCAAGCTAAGGTATACTTTTTGAAAGATTCTTTTCCAAGTAGAAATCTCATTTTAAAGAAAAAAACCAGTTAATCAATTTAATACCACCTGGATATCCTTTTATCTAATGTATCCACGTGGAAAAAAAACCAACAAATAATAACATGAGCTATTTGAATCTCTTCAAAATTACTTTCAAACTTTCTCAGTGTAAATGCACGCATTTTTATTTTGTTACAATCAAGAATGCAAATTGGGCTTTTGCTTTTCTATTTAATAGTTTATTTTCATATTTCTTTGTTTAGGAAGAGCCTACATTATTGTTATTTTAATAGCTGTATTTCACCTGTCATACAGCTGTGAGCATTTGGTTGTTTTTAATTACTTACTATTGTAATTTTAATAATACTCTTAATAAGAATACCAGCCAGATTAATTATCTCATATAACCCTCACAAAAATTCTTTAATGAAGACTCTATCATTTTTCCTATTTTATTGATGAGGAAATTCTGCGGTAAAAAATATACATTTATAAGTACTGCTCCTATAAGCTTTGGTTTCTAATTTTGCTTTGTTAAAAACTTTAAAGAATGTTTAATTCTTTAACTCATATAGAATATAAACCTTAGATTAATTTATTTTAACATGATAGTTAATTATTTTGAAAATTCTGCCAAAGAAAATAAATCAACTGAGCCTTTATTTATTTACAGTTTGGATGACTTTAATAATTGGATTTCTAAAGCAATAAATTCTCGAGAAACTGATCGCCTCATCAATTCTGTGAGTTATTAGAATGCATCATGTATAGTCTGGGTGATTTTCTAAATTTGGAGTTTACAATTCCTTACTCATAATTTTTAGTTTAATTAATCTTATTTATTTTGTGGCAGGCAGGGCACATGCCCTGTATTTTTAATAAATAGCACCCTTCCTCTTTGCTTCTTTCTTCATGAGGTTGGAACTCTCAGCTCTGTAGTATGAGGTGGAGACATTTTTCCACACTGCAGAGAAGTACTGTGGAATCTATGCAGTTAAGTAGAGGCTATCAAAATTAAAACAAAGGAATAAGAGGCATCAATATTAAATCCACAGATGCCGATGGCCTACTGTAAGGATTAAATATATCATTAAATTTATGTTAATGAATTCAGTCTCATTTATGCACACATTTGCTTCTGCTCTTGTACTGGATGCACTTGTGGACCAGTTCTTTGTGGCTGTTTATCAGCATTGCCACTGGCAAGCTCAGCAAAATGCACAAAACAAAATAACCTCTGGATCTTTACAAAAGCAAATGAAAGTATTGCTCAGAAAAACTATTTTAACTTTCCACTCTATTAATTTCTTCTCTAAAAAATGGTCAAGTGAAATTGACTCCTTAGCATTATGAATTGACATCTCTTTTTCCCTTTTTTTATCTTTCCTGAAGGATCTGGGATCTCCAAGCAGGGCAGACCCTCTCAGTGGTGATGCCCAATCAGAACCATGGCGCCTGTCCACTCCCCCACACCGCCTCCGCTGCGTGGACACGTTCAGGGGGTATGTGAGGGCTGCCTTGTAACACGGTGGGCATAGGTAGTTGTAGGATTACATTTTATTTATAAGTGCACTGTTAATGTAAGGTCATTAGTTTACAAGTTTTTTATCTTCTTCAGAAAATATTTCTTGGATGTAAAGTTAATGTCAGCAGCCTCACTCTTCTTGAAAACTGTCAAAATAGCCAATATAATATGTTGATAAAGAGGAGTGGTGTGACAAGGCCAGAACCATTTTCCACTTATATGTCAATTCTGCTCAGTGCAAGTCATTTGCATCTGGGCAAGTGGCTGTACTTGGGCCTACAAACTGCTCTGCTGTGTCCAGTCATTTGACAGATGAGAAGATGGTCTAATCTAGAAATGACACTCCAAGTGTGGTAGAAAAAGTGCTTACCTTTGATCACTGCTAGGAAAGCAACTTGAATATCAGGCCCTTTTGATAGTATAGCACATCTCCAGAGTCATACAGTAAATTTGTTAGTATTTTGTAGCTCTGGGAGAAGAATGAAGGCCAGGACCAAACTCTGAAAATAAAGTTTAAAATTACAGATGAGAAAACGGAGATGACCGATGACAATCTTGCTTGTCATCATAAAGCAAAATAAGAGAGAAGGACCCAAGAAATCTTGGGTCAAATGAATCTTCAGCTCTTTGACACTCATGCCTGTGTGCCTTCCACTACAGTTCATTCATCTAAAACAGATAAATAATTAGCACGAAATTGAGTTATTGGAAATGTTTTGCTTTGTTTTCAAGCTATATAGCTTATTGCCTTGGTAACTTTTCTTAAGACATAATGGTGCAGATGTTGGCAACAGAAGAATTTAAATGTATGGTTTTAATTGTAGTGATTAGAAAATAATAGATTCTTGCTCTTTAAGTCTCATCTTGCATCATAAACTGTCCAGTAGAATGGCATTATTGCATGACTATACCTTGTAAGTAAAAATGTATCTCTTGCAGTGTGGTCATTCCCTGTCACATATGCAGACTCTGAAAGTGTTCTCTTTGTGGCTTTTTAGGATAGCTCTCATACTCATGGTCTTTGTTAATTATGGAGGAGGAAAATACTGGTACTTCAAACATGCGAGTTGGAATGGTAAGACATTTCCAGAAGGTGGTATCGCTCACATGGATCCATTCAGAGACCTGCAGGACAGGAGACTTATTGAGCATCCCCATGTAGCTATAGCGATGAGGGCCCCCAGCCTCCCCTGAGCCACTGAACTCCTGCCCCGTAGAATGAACATTAGATTATTCTAGTTGTTTTCTTCCTTTAGTGTGCTGTGGATCCATAGAGCTTCACTGTGTGACCATGAAACCTCAGTTTCTGGCTGTGGAACTGTGGGAGTCTGCAGAAGATGTTAAGAATTTGGTTGGAAATGATTGTCTTAGTTTGCCAGAGCCGCTGTGACAAACACCGCATACTGGTTGGCTTAAGCAATGGGAAATTATTGTCTCATGGTTTTGGAGGCTAGAAGTCTAGGATATTGATCTCGACAGGCCATGCTTTCTCCCAGAGTCTGTAGCATTCTGTTGCTGGCTCACTGTAATCCTTGGCGTTCCTTGACTGGTACCTCTGCCACCATCTCTGGTGATCTCTTTTATTCTCTGGCTTCTTCTGACTTTTGGCTTCTACTTACTGACCATGTCTGAATTTCTTCTGCTTTATCAGGATTCCAGATGTGATGGTTGGAATTTTTTGTGAATCTCAGAAAAAGATTATGTTCCTAAACTAATCCTGTGGGTGTGGTACCCTTTGATTGCATTAAATTCATTTGCGGGCACTTTTATTAGGTTATTTGATAAGATCGCTTTAGGTCTTTTGATTGGACTATGTCAGTGAGGTGACAGCCATCTTGGGTCTCCAGCCCTCTTGCTGGGTCTGATATAAATGGAGACAGAGAGAGAGAGAGAGAGAGAAAGGAAGCTACCATATTGGTCCTTCCACATGAGAGAGAAAGGATTGCAGGAAAACAGAGAAGACCCGAGGGCTGAAAGTCCCCGAGTCTGGAACCAGCAGAGCACAGAGGCACGGAAAGAGGTGCCTGAGGGGCTGGGACCATGGAGCAGCTCAGGGCTCAGGAGACAAATCCTGCCATATGCCTGATAGCTCACAGCTGAACTTGGGAAGAAAGCAGAGCAACCGAGACTGAGAGAGGAGGCCAGAAAGAGACAGGCCCTATGCTTGGTTGCTCACAGCTGAGCTCCAGGAGCTGGGCTCTGAGAAATGGTGAGCCTGGAGGGGAAGGCAGAGACCTAGGCAGAGATCGCCCACCATCTTGCTTCACCACGTGGCAGCTGACCTTGGTGAGAAAGCACCTCGGATGGTGCCTTGATTTGGACATTTCACAGCCTTGGAACTGCAAGCTTTTGCTCTAAATAAAATTCCCATTGTAAAAGCCAGTTCATTTCTGGTACTTTGCATCGGCAGCTCTGTGGCAAACTAAGATACCAGTCATATGGATTAAGGCCCACCCTGATTCAGTTTGGCCTCATCTAAATAGGATCACTGAGGATCCTAGTCACAAATGAGTCCAAACCTTAACTAATAATAATGTCTTCAAAGGTCCTGTTTACAAATGGGTTCACACTCCCAGGAATGCACATTAATTAAGACTTGAACATGTCTTTTGTGGGGGGCATGACTGAATCCCCTACAATGATCATTGTCATATTCTAGATATGCTTTTTATTATAGGCCAAGCATTCTTGGGAGTTCTGCCTTGTAAGGCTCATAATCCACTTTGGGTGACATTGAGCTGGTATTGGTCTGTGTGGTGCTGAATGATGCCTTTGAATCTGGCGTGGCAGCTGATTTAAGAATGGATTTTGAATCGCCCTTAATGCATTGCTCAGATATAGCTGACTTGTCCACCCGCATCTGGTTTGGTTCTCTGTTACCTGGTAATGTTCACAGTAAATGCCCCAAGCATGACTGTAGAGCCTCAAGGGAGTAAGCCATTTGTGTGTGTGGTTTGTGTTTGTGTGTGTGTTAATGCAGCGTTTCCCTTTAAACTCTCTATGTGACTTTACTTTCTGTACCACTATGTAATCAAGTACTTTTTCTTAATGTTTGTACTTGTGTTATTCTGCAGGACTGACGGTAGCTGACCTCGTATTTCCATGGTGAGTTGGCAGTGACTCTGCAAATGAATGGTGATCTACTGTCATTTCTTCTGTAGTTCATTTGCAGTTTTTGGTTGTTTTATTTATTTATTTCCTAAATGATGTTGGATCCTCTCTCAGAGACCGGCCTTGAGTTCTGGGCCAGAGACCTGCATTGCTTGTATAGGTCTCTACTGTTATAAGGGTCATGTGTTACTAAATAATTCTCATACTTGGCTTCTTTTTTTGAAAAAATCATGTTTTGTTTCTCTTATGTACTATATTTTATTTTATTTTTTATTTATTTAAATGTTTACGATCTATAGACAAAAAAATGGAAGTGGTTTCCTATTAATAGTAATTTTTTTTTAGGTTTGTATTTATTATGGGATCTTCAATTTTTCTATCAATGACTTCCATACTGCAGCGGGGCTGCTCAAAATTAAAACTGCTGGGGAAAATTGCGTGGAGGAGTTTCCTGTTAATCTGCATAGGAATTATTATTGTGAATCCCAATTATTGCCTTGGTCCACGTAAGTATTTTTTTTTCCCTTCCATTAGATTCAGGTTGAAATACAGAAACAACATGTTAAAATTTGAGACAAATCTAATTCCTCCATCTCAGTTACCTGCAAAAAAGGATCGTTATTAGAAAAGGATACACAATGCTTATGTAACTTTGGGCATTATTATATTATCTTCATGGGCTTTTATACCTGGGAGGAGCCTCCAAGACTATGCAAATCTTCTGTTGTACAAAAAAGGAAACTGAGGCCTAGAGAGATTGAGGTGCTTGCATCAGATTGTGTAACATATAGTGAAGAGCTGAGTAAGGATCAGACCAGGTCACCTGGTTCTCAGACCCTGCCCTCCTGCCACTTTGGTTTCTTCACCTTTTACAATTACATGATAGTTCAGGAGTCCACTTTTGTTATCATGGATGTCAGCTGGGTTGCTGGGAGGGAGTAGCATCTCTTTCGTTACTGAAGTGGCATCTAGTGAGATGGGACAGTGGAGGGAGGGAAGGAAGCTCTGTGCTTGATACCAGAATCAGAATCAGGGAAGGTAGTGGTCACTGTCCCCAAGAAGCTTACAGTGTGGTTAATAAAAGTGGATGTCCATCTAGAGAACAGCCCACTAGATCCTCACTTTCGCTTGGGATCATAAGGTGTCACATAAAAGTTGGTTTGATGGATCTCTAGAAAGTGTGCCACTGCTCCCAGTAGGATCGGGTTTGTTACAGGGTTACTTTCCTCTGGTGACATGGCCATGTAGCCGGAAAGACAGACAGGCTGTGCTGGGTCATCAGTTTCTTGGTGGACATGACAGTTGAATCTAGATTCCTAATGAGAAAGCCAGGGGATGAACTTGAGGGCTAAGGGTAGTCCTTGCTCTTCTCCTCACACCCGAGTAAGATACTTTTTTCTTATCCCAGTCTCCCAATTGGCCAGGTTCCCATTTTGAGTTGAGCCTTATTCTTGACCATCCTATTGAGTGGGATTGGCCTGTTCTTGGAACTTGGGTTTGAGCCCTATCTCCTGACCATACTGTATTTCTGTCTCCAGGGGCTTAAGAAAGTCTTCTTTAAGTATAATACAGGCGTGCGTTCTCCCTTAGGAAAAAAATCATGTTATATTGGAGTGAGATGAGAAATGGTGGCTAACACTTCACCTAATTTGTGTCTCCTGTAGTGTCTTGGGATAAAGTGCGAATTCCTGGAGTGCTTCAGAGGTTGGGAGTGACTTACTTTGTGGTTGCTGTGTTAGAGCTCCTCTTTGCCAAACCTGTGCCTGAAAATTGTGCCTCGGTGAGAAACCCCATTTTTAAAAAAAAGAGGGAGAGAATCACTTTGGAATTTAATGTATAGTTTTTATAAATTTTTCAGTTCTGAAGGCAATACTATATATACTTCAATAGATTTCTTAATATCACCATAATCTAGTATGCTAGAATCTTTTGGGGCATTATTGTCATTTTTTCAATTTCCATGTGGAAACAAGATACTTAAAAAGCTCATATAACACTTTGGCATCTATACATATACTATAAAGATTCAAATTTGGGAAAAAATGCTAAAGTAGGGACTGGGAGAATAAGAGTATTATAATTGGCTACTGCATATTTTCTCTTTATGATAAATATGAGAGAGTCTTATCTCTTTGGGGATTGCTTCTTATCTTACTATAGATATCTGAGTTGATTTTCCCCAGGTGACAGCTATTTTTTCCTCTTAATAGAGGTAAAAATTCAAGTAGAAATGTTTAAATTCTTCCATTTGCAGTCCTACTTAACAATAAATTTTTGTTTTCTAGCTTCTTTCAGTATTTCTAACTCACAACTTCTTCATTGAATCCCCCCATTCTCTTGATTCTTCCTGTAGTAATTGCTTAGTTTTGTATTTTTGGGGGTGTTTGTAAATTATTGTTACTTTACTTCCTCTGCCCTCGTCAACGTGTCAGTATTCTCTGGCTCTGGATTTTGTCGAGGTAAATTGGAGACTGGACATGCACAGGTGACCGTGGCGCTAAGCTAACTTTCTATGTCAGAGCAGTAGTTTCCGTCTCTTCGGTGGGACCCAGGTGTTTTGTGGAGCCTCTTCCAGGGCCACCATGATTGGGTGAGGGGCTGGGCGGGAGGTGGGAGGGGAAACACCGAGAGAAGGTGGGCTGTACCCCTTCTTCCTTTAACCAGAACAGCTCCAAAAGGTTAATAACTTCTTTTTAAAAAATTAACTGTTGTAAAATTTCTCTTTGAAATAACACCTTTCTTAAGGTATACAAAGCATAAAACCTACTCTTTTAAAGTGTAGAATTCCTTGGTACTTAGTATAGTCACAGAGTTGTGCAGCCTGTGCCACTGTCTAATTCTAGAATGTTTTAACCACGCAGAAAAGTAACCCCACGCCTATAAGCAATCCTTCCACATTACCCCCTCTTTCAATCCTAGCAACCACTAATCTGTGTTTTCTATATATAGATTTGCCTATTTCCAACATTTCATATAAGTGGAATTATACACTCTGTGGCCTTCTGTGTCTGGCTTCTTTCATTTAGTATGTTTTTGAGGTTCATCTACATTGAGGCATGTATCAGTGCTTCGTTCCTTTTTATGACAGAGTAATATTCCATTGTATGCATATACCACATTTTATTTATCCATAATCAGTTGATGGACATTTGATTTGTTTCCAATTTTTGGCCATAATGAATAATGCTACTATGAACATTTGTTTGGACCTATGTTTTTTTAATTTTGTTCTGTTTTTAGGAGGTATTTGGGATTGAACCTGGGACCTTGTATATGTAAAGCAGGCGCTCAACCACTGAGCTACACCTGCTCCTCTGGACATACTTGTTTTATTTGTTTCTTTGATGGTTTTTTTGTACAATTGTTTATACAAATTCAACAAAGGTAAAACTGCCTCGGGGAAGTCTAGGAAAACACCACCTTACAAAAATGGCACTTATGAATGTATCACTTTACAGTTAGGAAATAGCCATGTAATAACCCTGATGGACATATGTTTTTAATTCTCTTGGATATGTACCTAGGAATGGAATTGTAAAATGTTTCATAGAGTGGGAGCACCAAGACAACATAACACATATTAAATAAATATGTATGTGTATATTTTATTATTACCTCTATAAAGGCCAGGAAAAGAATTCCAGGGCATTTTCCAAATACTAACTGTGTATCATTTCCAGTTCTATTTGCAGTTAGTTCATACATGCTTTCCTTTCTGCCCCTCACCTAGGACAGAAGCTGCTTTTCTCTTCGGGACATCACTCCCAGCTGGCCGCAGTGGCTCTTCATTCTAATGCTGGAAAGTGTTTGGCTGGGCTTGACATTCTTCTTACCAGTCCCTGGATGCCCCACGTAAGTGACCCGTTTGGAGTAATCCCTTTTTGCATATTATTGCCTGCCAGTTCAGAGTTTCTGGGCTTTATAGCTTTCAAATGCTTCAAGTCAGAGGAATTCTCTTTCATGCTTTCTTCTCTTCAGATGCATCCTTGGTATTGGGAGAGGAATCTGGTGTGTGGCCAGAGAAATGTCTCTGCATTTTAGTGTTAGTTTGAATAGAAAGTTTGCCTCCTCCTGAACTGTGTGGCAGGCAGTCAAGGCAAAAGAGCATCATCCCAAATCCCTTAGGATTGAGGAATGAACAAACATAGGGGGGAGTGTAACCACAGACCAAAGTAGATTTATTGTTATAGTTTTTCCATTGTGTTAACAGAAGAACTTCTAACATTGATATAAAGATAGTGGTTGCCAGGGGTTCAGAAGGGAGGGGGACGGATGAATAGGTGGAACACAGGGCATTTTTAGGGCAGTGAAATTGTTCGGTATGATGCTGCAGTGATGGACACATGACATTATACTTTTGCCAAAGCCTATAAAACTGTACAGCAAAAAGTGTAAACCATAATGTAAACTGTAGACTTTGGTTGGTAGCAATGCTTCAAAATTGGTACAGTTGTAACATGTACCACATTAATGTAAAGTGTTAATTGTAGGGGAAGCTGTGTGTGGGTGTGTGTGTGGGGGTTATATGGGAATTCCCTATACTTTTGGTATAATTTTTCTGTAAATCTAAAACTTCTTTGAAAATAAAGCTTATTATTACATAAAAAAGAAACGAAAAGAAAAGAAAAGAGCCTTGGTGAGAGTGTGTGGAACCAGAGGGATTATTTAGGCTTGCAGATGTTTGTGGCTCTTTGTTGGGGGCTTGAGTAGCTGATGCATACCTTCTGAAGTCTTATCAAGTAAATCCACGTTTTTCACTTCTCTAGTGGTTATCTTGGGCCCGGTGGCATCGGAGATTGGGGAAAGTACCCAAATTGCACCGGAGGAGCTGCAGGCTACATTGACCGCTTGCTTCTGGGTGAGGAGCACCTTTACCTGCATCCTTCTTCTAATGTGAGTAGACTGGCTTGGACTTGGCCCTTGAGGCTTAGGATCTCTAAAATGAGGAGAAATAGAAAGAGCTGGCCAACTTTAAACCGTGACCATTTAATAAAAGGTGGGGGGGGCTAATTTTTATTTTAGAAATTGGCCGACATGAGTGGCCTGACTGTTCATTACTTGGCCATATGTACACTCGTATGTACGAGTGAGAGTGCATCGTAGAAAATGGGTAGCAGAGTGCTTTTCTGTGTGTCTCAGGTCGGATTTCCTGGGCAGCAGCCTGTGAGACGCAGAACCTTTTGCAGGAAGTTTATCAGGGAGTCTTTTTGGAATCAACACCTGTGGGTGAATGGAGGACATGGGACTGGGCCGAAGGAGACGTTGGACTGCAGAGCAGTCACAACAAAGGACTTGGCTCATCCCTGGAGAGTTCTGGTGCCCCCTAGAGTTGTTCTGAACAATGAGGAATTGGGCCCTTTAAAATCCCTGAATGGATGTGGGCTGCCCCCTGCATGGGGATGTGACTCCTAGCGAGGCAGCTCTCTTCAGTCAAGGACAAATCCCAGAGATGTACTCGGCTGAGCACTTCTGGCCATTAACACTTCTAGCAGCAGGGGGCGTGAATGCTTTCGTCTTGAAAGTGCGGAGGGGATCGGAGTGTGGCACCACAGCAACCACTGCACCGTATATTTTCAGATCTCTCCGATAACATGGATTTTATAACAAAATATATATATATACAAATAGGTTTTTTAATGTCCTTTACCTTAAAAGAAGATAGGAAGTTGTTCATGTTATAGTTGGGTTGGCCAAAAAGAATAAACCTGAAAGTGAACTTTGAAGGTGCTGAGCTTGTAACTTAAACTTGCGAGGAATGCGACGTGTTGCCATGTTGCCATGTTGCTGGAATGGGTCCCAGCACTGGGTCCTGAGTCGGCCAAAGTGGAAGTGGCTGCTGCTCGTCACCTCCTTCTGAAAGGTCACCCACCACACTTTCCTGGCTAGAACTGTTCTACCTATTATTCCCTTAGGTTGGCAATGGATTTCTGTAGCAAAAACAAAAAATGTTGACTATTGGAAGGCATTCATGTGTGTATTCAGTCTCAGAGTTGTTTGTGTGCATTGCCATGGTCAGTTAGTGCCACCTTGTTGTTCCGTTTTTAAGGTGCTTTACCTCACCGAGGTGGCCTATGATCCGGAAGGAATCCTTGGAACCATCAATTCCATCGTGATGGCATTTTTAGGAGTTCAGGTATTTGTTCATTTCCTTAGGATACGTTTGTCTGACAGTTAGTGATTATTGATTTGTAATTAATTCAACAGTTATTTAAACAAAATAAGCAATTGGAAGCATGTCCTCTTTGATGCAGGCTTCATAAAATGCTCGGTTTATATTCTACAGATTGTACAAAAGCAGAAGTTGCTGAAATTCAGCACATTCAAATAATTAATTGCAATTCCTCTATTCTAAAGAAAATCCAGTTATTTATCTGAATTACCTTAGAAATGGAGGCACAGCAGTTTCTAGATAAAAGATTTCCCTGCTGGACTGTTCATTGAGTTTGGATATTGGTAACATTGAGAAGTCCTCAGGTCACTTCCCCATTTCCTTGATTTACATTTTACATGGCTCCAAGTTGTGCATCTTTTATGCCAAAGTCATTACAGGTGCTGGTTATTCTTGGTGTATCTCCCATGTAAAATGGTTAAAATTCTGAACAGCTTAGCTTTTCCTTCTTAAACTTTTCCTTAACACTGTTTGAAACTACTGGCTGAAGAGAGTTATTTGGGAGGGAAAAAATGTGCAAAGCCATGCTGTCCAGTCGAACTTCCTATGATGATGAGACTGTTCTGTATCCATGCTGCCCAGTAGGTAGCCACTCCTCACAGGTGCCTGTTTTGCACTTGAAATGTGGCTGATACAACTGAGGAAGTGAATTTTCCATTCTATTTCATTTAAATTAATTGAAATGGAAATTGAAATAGCCTTGTGTGGCAGGTGGCTACCATAGTGGATCGTGCAGGGCTAAAAAGCATTTGCGCCTTGGTGATTAAGTTAATTTTGTATTTAGGAACACTATCTTTATCTCCATAGAACTTTATAGTTTATGTTGTGCTTAGAATATAGTCACCTAATACCTATTTATGCCCTCTAGTTTAGTCTCTACAAGTTGGAGCAGTATAGCATACTAAAAGTGCAGGTCTGGAGCAAGACTGCCTGAGTTTGAATCCTGGCTCTGCCACTTGCCAGCTGTGAACCCTGGCACATTATCTCACCCCTCTGTGCTCCAACAGCACCTACTGCATAAACTTCATAACTGAGGGTTAAGTTAATTTATATGAAGTTGTAAGAAATGGCACATAGAAAACATGCACAATTTTAGCTATTATAAGTTAACACTTTCTTATCCTTTGATGTTTTCAGTGATTGTTATGCAAAGGTCCCAATTTTACTGTTTTAAAAATGTTTTCCCTGTCTCCAGTCCACCCTGTCCCTGTCCATCTTCCATACTGCTGCCGTACTGCTAGCAGGCCCCTCTGAGCTGGCCCCTTGTCACACTTACGTGGTACCCTTCCTTGGCTCCCTGTCACCTATGGGAGAATCCCATGCTTCAGGGAGACCTGCAGAGGCTCCCTGCCTACGCCATTTTATTGCCCTTCCTCACCCTCCAGCCTTTCTGAGTTTCCTGCAGTGACTTGGAGAGGCCAGCCTTTTTTACATTTCCGTGCATGCTGTTCCATTCTGCCTGGAATGCTGTTCCTTGCCTTGGCCATCGACACCACCTCCTCTAGGCTGTCTTCCTCCCTCCCTAAGATGGGTGCCTCCTCTCTTTGGTCCCGTGTGCCTCCCAGTCTCCATTCATCAAGGGTAGGGGTAATGCACCATTCACTTTTGTGTGTGTGTGTGGTGAAAAACATTTAATAATCCATTGAGGTTGCACAGAAATACAATAACAAGTGCTAAGGATAATGTTGGAGTAGTTGAAGTAACAGGTAACAAAATTAGGATTAGCAAGCTTCAGAAAGAGGAGGTCTTGAGTGTTTTGAAAGAGATACAGGTAATAGTTTGGTTCCAAATTGAAAGAAGTGGCTTTTGAGGCAGAGGTATATATTGTGGATGGGTGACCATAAGCAAATGAATACCAGAACTTCTGAGGGGTGGGGGGTGCTATAGAGGAAGAGCAGCTCATGGGTGAAGGTTCATGGGTGAAAGTGGGAAACCCTCAAAGGTGAAAGATGACAGTCAAAGCCATCATCAAGCTTAACATGGAAGTGTCCTCTTCGGCTGTAAATCATGATTCTTCTGAGCTTAGCCAGAGTCCTCAAAGAATCCTCAAGAGTTCTCAAAGGCAGAAAAGATGTGTTCCTCCCAGGAGTGCAGCTTTGAACCATTGTCTTCAGAGAGATCCGTTCACCTTCGTGATCTCAGTGTCTAGAGTGTGCCTGGCAAATGAATCGTTTGTTGAATGAGGGAACCAAGGCATGAATATGAAATGAGATTATATGTTAGGTGATTCTCTTGGTCAGATTGTGTTTTCTTCTCCAGGCAGGAAAAATACTCTTGTATTATAAGGAGCAGACCAAAGACATCCTGATTAGATTCACTGCCTGGTGTTGTATTCTAGTAAGTAACTGACAGTCCTCACTGAAGTTCTTTTCTTCATACGTATGAATTTCAAAAGAAAGGAAATGTATAGCAACACTAGTATAGCAGCTGTCACCACATGCCAGCAAGTTACCTTCTTTATGGGAATGACAGAGGAGCAAATCTTTACTTCTAAATGCTTGATTTATTTTCTTAGGAAAATGTCTTTGTAAATAGATGACAGCATGTGCCATTCAACAGCCAGTCAAGAATGCGTGAAGTACTTGGGGTATGGGCTCAGCATAGAGAATCCTATCAGTAAGACACGACAAATAATAACAAGTTTGCAGAAACCTCAACGTTCCAGGTTTACATGGGAAAAGAGCCTGTAAGTCAGATTGACTGGTCATTTTATCCCTGGCCTTGCAGTCATTTCCTCCAGGGATTCACTGATTTCTCAACTAGTTTACCTTCCCTACATCATAGGAATACTGAAAAGATAATTTTTGAGGAATAATTTTTAATTATACATCTTGAAAATATTTTTCTGGTTAGAAAAATATGAGGTATAATTTTCAGTCCTCTCTATAAACAGTTTATGCCACTTATATTTTTTCATCTTGTCACACAATTACTTTGAAATGGTATTTAAATCTTTAACATCCTTTTCCTCCATTATAGGGGCTTATTTCTTTGGCTTTGACAAAAATTTCTGAAAACAAAGGCTTTATTCCAGTAAACAAAAATCTCTGGTAGGTATAGAAAAACAAGTGTCCAAAAAAAAACACAAGTGTCCCTTTAATTTTGATGATCTGTCATGTTCCTCCTGAGCACAGAAACGCCTCATTCCGTTCTCTCCAGGTCCATTTCATACGTCACCACACTGAGTTCTTTTGCCTTCTTCATCCTGCTGATCCTCTACCCTGTTGTGGATGTGAGGGGACTGTGGACAGGGGCCCCTTTCTATTACCCAGGTAAGTCACCTCCAGCCACAAGCAGACCCAGGTGGACTGTCCCTGGAACTGCTGGTGCAGTCAGCACTGGGGTCTGGATTCCCTGCCCTGGGGGCACGTTTCCAGGAAGCAGCAGGGGCCATGTGGTCCCAGCTCACATGGCACATCACTTGGCAGGTCAGAAGCAGGTCTCCATCTAGGTTGTGGGGTTGTTGTAGGACACTTTAAGAGCTCTGCGTGTTCCACATTTTATTCAGACCATGCCAAACTGCAGAACATCAGAAACGATTAAGGCCATATTATCCAGTGTCTCATTCTTAAGATAAGGAGTCATACCTTTTTTTCTTAATATAATGCACTACCTTAAAGATTATGCATTATAAGAAATAACAAGAGAGGATAATCAAGAAATGAAGTGGTTCAGAAGTAGTCCTACCTGAAAGCGGAAGGATAGACCAGATAATTTCAGTGACTCATTTCAACCCTTTGATTCTAGTTACATTTTTTTGGACTTCAAGTTTTCTGTTTAGAAAATATAAGTTAATACTTTTAGTTTTTCTTGGAAATTTAGTATGCAAGAACTACATTGTTATAAGATAAATAGTTTGTAAATAATTTTTGTTATTAATTTGTACTTACCTAAGATACATTTTTTTTTTTATAGTAGTCATTAAGATAAGTGCATCCTTTTTAAGGTATTTTCACTGAAATAAAGTCAAATTTCAAAAAATTAAACAGATGACCTGATGTGACTCAGGAAAAAACTTGCCTTCTGAATCTCTCCTTCAGGAATGAATTCTATCCTGGTATACGTGGGCCATGAGGTGTTTAAGAACTACTTCCCCTTCCAGTGGAAGCTGGAGGACAACCAGTCGCACAGAGAGCACCTAACTCAGAACATAGTTGCCACCGCGCTCTGGGTGCTCATCGCCTACATTCTCTATAAAAAGAAGATTTTTTGGAAAATCTGATAGTTCCACATGTTGTACTGGCAGATATAGGGGGCCTGGGGTAGTGCTGAAGCAGCCTTTGTTAAAGGGAATTGTGCGTTACAAAATCAGTAGGATGTGTGCTTCCAGATTGCTGGAGGAGATGCCGAGGTACTCATCCAGATTGCTGGAGGAGATGCCGAGGTACTCTGCCGTACATCTGGGACTTACGTATTGGGAAGGTACTTCTCTTTTTTCTCCATCTTCTGTGTAAATGGATGTTTTTGGAACATCATTCTAAGGAGATCTTGTTTCACTTTCAAGAAGGGAAATTACCATGGACATTTTGCTTCCATGAGGGATAAAATAGTCTAAGGTCTGATTCTTACTGATCTTGTTTCCCTGCAAACTGCCTTTTCATTTGTATACAGGCCAACAAGAACACCATCATTTCTCCTGTGGCTGCCTATAAAGCTTGCTGAATGTGATGTGTAGTAATAGAGTCTAATATTTTTTAGGTAAGTGTCATTTAATGTTTCAAGAAAGCCAGAGTAGTTTCCTTTTCAGATCTTTAAGGCATTGATGGGTCCAGAAAATGCTGTTCTATCAAAGTCATTTTCTCCTTGTCCCCTCTTGGAAAGAAAATTAAAATATAGCTGTGTTATTCCCAACCACTCTTGCTTATAATTATCTGTCTATCCATCCATCTCTCTGTCTATCCATTCATCCATCCATCCACTTGTCCATCTCCACCTGTCCATCCATCTGGTAGCTGGATACCTGAGGATGTTGCTGGGGAGCAGAGGAAAGCACTCTGCTCTTGTTTGTGGGTCCAGCTTTGTCATCACTGCTCTGGAAGATGCTGGGCAAGCCCCTTGGCCTGTGTGGGCCTCGGTTTCCTCATCCATGAAATGAGGGGTTTGGAGATGACCTCTCAGGTCTTTTTCAGCTTGTAGCCTTGGGAAGGTGTAGGGTACATGAATAGCTTTTCTGAAATCCTCAGAAAAATACTTTTATTACAGAAAACTCTTCAAATAAAATGATACTGAAAAGTTAAAAAAAAAAAAAAAACAAACAAAGAAAAAAAACTCTCATTGGAGTAAGTCTTTTCAAAATGACCCTCCACAGTGGAGGCACCTTTCCTGCTCATAATCACAAAACTGAAGAAATAGTTTCTCGGGAGCGAAGGTAAGAGAACACACAAAGAGAAACAGCACTTTTCATATGATGCATCATCATGCTTAGGAATTTTCTGTGAGAATTCCATATTTAAGGAAAACGTGACAATAGGGTTGCACTTTAGACCACCCTTCTGTGGTGAGATGGTGCCATCTCAGCCTGTTCCACTGCTTAGACTGTCACCACTGCATGGACAGCTTCCCAGTCTGTTTCCAGCTCTGCCCTCTGCCCTAACCCTCCCTGACTTGTATTTGCCTCCGGGACCCCTCCACTTGGATGGCCACTAGCATCTCAGGCTCGCCACCTTCCCTTCTTTCTCTCCCCAAATTCAAATCTTTTCCTCCTGATTTTCCTAGCTTTTTGAATGGATCATTCTGTCTATAGATATAAAATTGTGGCCACCTTTGCACCCACTTTACCTCCTCTATCGCCCCTTTTTCCATATCCGTTCATTGCCAAGTCCTCCCAATTCTGTAACTTCTTCATTCTCATTGTCACTACCTCATTACTCTAGTCGAGACTCTTGTAATCATTCTTAAACTGGCCGCCTCCTGTAAAGTCATCTATATTGCCACCAGATTAGAAAGCAGAGCTCAGGTCAAATCACCTCTCTTCATATACCTTCCATTGAAGTTGAAATGCCTTTGCCTGGCACACATAACAATCCTCAGTTGAGCCCAACACGTCTGTCCAGCTTTCTTTTTCTAGCCCTTTTCCCCCATCCTACTTATTCCAGTTCAGTGAGACTCCTCGTGACCTCTGTAACACGGACAGTACCTCATGCTTTTGACTTTCATTATAATCTTCCTGGATTACCTTTTCCTCTTAATTTTCACCTGTCTACATTTGACCTACATTTTAAACCATCTACTTCCCTGGAGTCTTCTCTGTAATCTCTTACACTCATCCCAAAGTAATTATTTTCTTCCTCTGGGTTCTCATAATATTTTATTGGTAGCAATCTCATGGCATTTTTCTTTGTATGATTCTTTGTGCACATGTCTAATTTCTCATGCCAGACTTGAGCTTGTTAAGAGCAAGAATTACACCTTGATCATCCGTGTATTCTTCATGGCACCAAACACAGTGCTTTGTATGTGGGCACCAAATAAACATGTATTAAAGCAACAGTGAGTTGTTTTGTTTTTATACTTAAGTGCTGATAAAATTAGCATGTGTCAGGAGTGCTTCCAGAAAATGTTCATGGAGCTAATATGTATGGGGACAGTCAACTGTAAGGAAACCTGCTGTCACCCTTCTTTTGCACAGAGCCATTTTGAATAGTCGTAGCTGTGCCATCCTAAATCTCAACAATTAAAGCTGAGTTGGGCCTCTCCAACTTCTCTAGAAGCATTTCTCAAACTGGGTGTTGTGACAGTTTGAATTTTGTGAATCCCAGAAAGAACTAATCCATTCCCATGGGAGTGGTGCCCTTTGATTGCATTAGATTCATTTAAGAGACCCTGTGATGAGATAATCTTTATTTTTTAGGAGGTGCCAGAGATTGAACCCAGGACCTTGTACATGGGAAGCAGGCGCTAAACCACTGAGCTACAGCCACTTCCCAATGAAAGTTGTTTTTTTTTTTTGTTTTTAGGAGGCACCAGGGATCAAGCCTGCGGCCTCATACATGGAAAGTAGGCCTTTAACCACTTCAGCTACATCCGCTCCCCTAGATCACTTTCAATTAGATCACTTTAGGGTGATTTCTTTGATTGGCCTATATCAGTGTGGCATGACCCAGGTTGAGTCTCTGCCCTCTTGCTGGGTCTTATATTAACTGAGAATACACAGAGAGATGCAGAGAAAGAGTTGCTGTTTTGACCCTGCTGTGTGAGAGAGGTGGAAGGAAGCCCTTTGAGGCCAAGACAGATCCCAGAGGCCGGAGGCTGGAATCAACAGAGCACAGTCACGGAAAGAGGCCCCCGTGGTCCTGGGCCCATGGAGCAGCTCGAGGCTGAAGAGAAAAGCCATATGCCTGGTAGCCCACAGCTGAGCTCAGGGAGAAAGCAGAGCAGTGTACGTTGAGGGAGGAGGCCTGGAAAGAGACAAGCCATACACTTGATCGCCCACAGCTGAGTAGAGGAGAGCCTGAGCCTGGAGGGGAAGGCAGGGACTTCAGCAGAGATCAGCCGCGATCTTGCTTCACCACAGAGCAGGACACCAGGATCACCAGTAGCTGGCACTGATGAGACAGCATCTCTGAAGATGGCTTGATTTGGACATTTTCACGACCTCAGAGCTGTAAAGTTTTCCCCTAATAAAATTCCCATTATAAAAGCCAACCCATTTCCGGTATAGTGCATTGGCAGCCCTTTGGCAGACTAAGCTATTGTGTCAAGATGTCTTGAGCCGGGAAGCAGATGTGGCTCAAGCGATTGGGCTGCTGCCTACCACATGGGCGGGGAGGGTCCCTGGTTCCATTCCTGGTGTTTCCTAAAGAAGACAGCGGCTGGTGCGACAGGCAGGCGTGGCAAGCTGACGCAACAAGAGACAAGAAAAACATGAGAGACACAAGCAGGGAATGGAGGTGGCTCCTCCCTTCCACATTGGAGATCACAGGTTTGGTTTCAGTGCTTCCTAAAGAAACAAGGAAGACGACCAGACACAGCAAGTGCAAACAATGAGGGGGTGGGGAGAAATAAATCTTTAAAAAAATGTCTTGAGCCACGAGGAATGGGAAATTCTGATTCAGGTGTGTTATAAGGAAAACTGAACACAAATCCTGAGAAAGCCTGGCTCCGGCATAGCAGCCTGCTTGCTCCCACCCAGCTCACCTTACGGTTGTGAGATGGCCACAGTGATTCCAGGAGTTGTATATTAACATCAGTGTAAGGAGAGGGCATCTCATTTGTGTGTCTCATAATTTTATGAGCCAGAAAACCCTTCCCTCATGTCTCAATTAGATAGAAGTGCCTCAATTGGCTGTTCCAAAACCATCAAGACAAGGGAATGTGGCTTCACCAAGCCCATGGCTGTGGAGGAATGTGGACCACCTGGACAGCACTGGGGTGCAGCATGAGGTAGTGCTGGGGCTGAGGGAAACCCCTGCGGGCCAGACAACGGCAATGGCTGCATCAGATGCATGGCATCTGGCATCTTCGGGGAAGGAGGAGCAGAGTTTTCAAAACCAAAACCAAAACCAAACATACTATTCTACAGAGCAGAGGGATAGAATAATTTGACAATTAATGTTTTCATATTATTACTATTACTATTTTTCCATTTTAGTCATCATTAAATATTAAGTCAGTTTCTAAATTAATGATTATTCTTATTCCCAATTCCCATTTATAGTTAAGGGAATAAATGGCTGCTCTTATCATTTCACTGTGGCCATTAAAGGGCATCTTTTATAAATACTCAGTGTATTAATCAGGGTTCTCTCGGGAAACAGAATCAACAGGAGATATCTGTCAATAATATGAGATTTTATAAGGGTCTCTCACGTGACCGTGGGGATGCACAAGTCCAGGTTCCGCAGGCAGGCTGCAAACCAGGGGCTCCGATGAAAGTCCAATGAAAGGTCCTTGAGGAGTTTCTGGGAGAAATTGGCTGCTAAAGACAGTAACTGGGAAATTCTGAATGTTGAAATCACTTCCCCTTTTAAGGCATGATAAAAGCATGGATAAAATGCTTTTATCCATTGTATAAAAGCATCACCCATTGCTGATGCAATCTCCCTGATTGATGCAGATGTAATCAGCCATCCATGCAGTAAACTCACTGGTGACCAAAGTCCATAAATGCTCTTGTATTGCAATTAGCCCAGTGCTTGCTGGACCTAACACCTGGACGCAATTACCTGGCTGAGTTGACACATTAGCCTAACCATCACACTCAGTAATCCAGTTTGTATCCAAAAGGCATCAATTTATATGAAATTTCAACATACTGTTGTTTTTTTACCCCCTTTGGTGTAATTCTGTTTTCCAAATAAATGGGGAGACAAATGGACTTTGAAAAATATCCCTCAGTATATCAAACTGCCTTTGAGAAAGAGAATGTGCCATATAATCTATACGACCCTATTAATAACAGAGCTTCTGGCATAATTCCAGCTTTGGAATCTTTAACACACCTTGTTTTAAACTTTGAAATTAGGTGGAGAACACATTGTTGGCCTTTGTCTCTAGATGCATATTTGTGCAATCTAACTATTTCCACCAGAGTGTAGCGGGCCAACATTTTTCTCTTGGTCACCAGTTTTTGTTGGGCAAACATTGTTCTTCCTCAGGCTACATGCGTAATTCCAAATTTAAAGTTGATGAAAATGCTGGATGTTTGCATTATGTCACAAAATGCCTCAGCCTTCCTAAGCCCCTTATCTAATTGTGGATGTCACAACACTGCAATAGAAGATGCCGTTATCTTGCTGGCTTTCCTTTCTAGAATTCCATCCAAAGCATTCGATGCAGACTGCCAGACAGCTGGCCTTGCTCCCGTGGTGTGGAGCTCATGGCTTTCCATGGTATCCATGGTTCTTTTTGGGGTTCTGGTAGAAGTCTGTACTGACTATTGGGTCTTCTCTAGAGAAATCAATTGTTTTTCTAGTTTTCACATCTGTGAGTTAGCTGTTTTTAAATGTTATCCTATAGGAGAAAATATTTTCCACTTTGATAAACAGGACAGTTTATCTCCTGATATTTGGTTGAACTTCTAATGTCATTCGGTTTATAAACTGGAACCTCCATCTATCCAAATCCTGTCTTTTACAGCCCTGCCCACATGATTGCTTATTGATCCGATCTGCCTGCCTCCTTGTTCTGCAAACTTGGGTCTGATTTTCCACTATATTCTATGGCCCTTTGCCTACAACTCTTTCACACAGAAGCATCACTGAATAATTTGTCCAGAACCAGTTTGACCCATGTTAAGAATTGCTTAGCTGGGGTCTATATAATCAAAACCACTCAAAGCCCTTTCTTTATGATCACTTCACTCTCCTCTGATTAAACCTGTTGCTTAAGATGATCAGTCCTTTTTTCACCTGGTACCCACACACTTGGGTATTAGAAAGTCGGGTTTTGATGTGTGCTGCCCCCAAACATCCATCTGAGGAAGTGTTATAATGCTGGAAGGTGAGAGAGTGTTTAAAGTTTTTAAGGGCAACACACTCCAAATACATAAGCTATCCTGTTGGATGATGAAACTAACATGATGACTTAAAATCTTTGTAACAAATTCACTTTACAGTGACAAACATGCAAAAAGAAAAAGAGCTAGCTGATAATGGCTGAATGATTCCGATGTCTGCTGTATAAACCACTTTATTGATTTTAATAATCTATAAAAGGATCTTTTTAGTAAAGATTTAAAACACTTTTTTCTGTACAAAGTAACTGAACATCGTAGCATCTTCATTCTTAAACAGCCCCTGGAAACAGATGTTTTGTTTGGTGTCTGCCTGTTTTTCAGGAGCAGGAAAAGACAAAGATAAACCTGCTGGCTAACCCGGTCAGCCGTGCGTGTGAGGCACTCTTCTAAGCATTGCAACAGGGTTAGTGTCTCTTCCTTTCCTGGTGAGTTGGGAAGAGAAAGATACAGAGAAGGGAAATTGCCCAAGGTCACGCAGCGAGGGCAGGGCAGAGCCTGGGTTCAAAGCCTGGCATCTGGCTCCAGGGCCCAAGGGCAAAAATGCCCTGCAGAAGGTGCCCCCTGCAGCCAGGGGAGGGAAAAGTCTCCTCCCACAGCCCCCTCCCAGCTTTTAAAATTTTAATTTAATTTTAAAAGAAGCTTTAGATTACATGAATGTTACATAAAAAATAACATTCCCTTCCCCTCTTTCCCACATTAACAACCTTCATTAGTGTGAAAGTTGTTAATATATTGAAGCACTGCTACCAACTGTGGACTATAGTTTATAGTTTATACTCTCTCCTGCACAATTTTGTAGGTTATGGCAAAATATATAATGGCCTGTATCCATCATTGCAATGTCATGCCCCCTAAATGCCCCATGTTACACCTATTCTTCCCTCTCCCATCCCTCATAACCTCTGGTGGCCACTGCCTTTATATCAATGATAAAAGTTCTTCCATTGCCAGAATAACAATGTCTATAATAGAATAATAATAAGCCTATTTTATTTTAGTCCACTGTTCATTCCCCAATCTTGAGGATTTGGGGATGGTGATGCCCACTCTGCTTCTAATTGAGAGGGGTCTTAGGTCCCATGGGGCAGATGGATGGAACTATTTTGCTTGCAGTTGCAGACACTCTCTGTTCCTTGGGATGGGTGTTGTCCACCATCACCTCGTTAGCTGTCCTGGGTGAATCCAATGAACTGGAGAGTAGGTGTTGCAACTCTGCTGAAATTCAGGGCTCAACTGGCGCATGGACAGACCAAAGATTTAAGTCTCTGGGACACATCTTTATCAAGTATAGTGCTAATTATAGGCTCAAATAAAAGGGGCAGAAGGGCCATGTGTAGGGAAACTATAAATGAATCTAAGTCTGTTACACTGAGAAGCATAAATTCCAGAGTAAGGCCCACTGACAGGTTGCCCAATTCCTGAGCTGTCTGTCCTGCTTATAGTGTCTGGATGTCTCTAGAACCCTCAGAAGACCTGCTGTTTGAGGGTAATGTTTACTGTGGCAGTCAATGAGATCCTGCTGAGACATGCATAAGCGTAACCTCTGGAATGACCTCCTGATTCACTTCGAAATCTCTTAGTCATAACAACTCATTTGTATTTAATATTTCCCCCTTTTGGTCAAGGTCTTTTTCTGGATGCATTGCTAGTTGGTGCTTAGTAATGATCCCTCGGTGCCAGGGAGGCTCATCCCCAGGAGTCATGTCCAACGCGGGGAGGGAGGGGAAGGAGGTAGTGTATTTACAAGCTGAGTTTGGCTTAGAGAGAGGCCACATCTGAGCAACAAGGAGCTTGCTAGGCTTTTTAAGCACACCCACGGGCATTGCTCCTTCAGCTTACCATTGTCACCCTTTCTGCTCTAAGATGAATCAGTGGGGAGAGGACAGGGCTCAAGGAACACAGAGAATATTGGGATAGTGCATGTTTGCATACACGTTTTTGGTATTAAAACTTCCCGAATGAAGAAGTTGATGTAATATTTACCAACACCTAATTATGGAAAATAAATTCTTGAGATGAAAGGCGTATCATCTATTTTAGGCATCTACAGTATTAAGATTTGCTACTTAATTCAATTGTTGGATTTTCCCCTTTGCTATATACTTACAAAAGTATAATAAAAATGCATCCCTGATGAGAAACTAATAAGAATTAAAATAAATTTTTCAAAACCCTGAATTTTAGGATGATTTTTATTTACAAAACAAGTTGAGGCTTTTCTTTTACAAAAATTACAAAAAATGGCTCTTAAAAATAGAAACAGTTTCTTGGACTCTTGAGAACTACTGTGAAGCAAAACAAGGAGTTAGAACTTGGAGTTTTTTAAGAGTTGTAACAGCAACATTTATCACTGCTTTAGGGCTTCCCCCCAAAATTACACAGCTACGAGCTGTCTCTGGCCGAAAGGTCTTCAGTCAGGTCAGAGTCTGAAGAAGCAAGATCTTCTCGTTAATGCAGAACCGGTGCAGCACCACCATCAGATTCTCGCCACAGCGCGACACCTGGCGCTCCATGGCCAGGCGGAAGTCCTCCTTCACGCCCTTGGTGATGCCCCGCGTCACCGTGTGGTGCCTGAGGGCAGCGACAGGGAAACAGGCGAGGCTGGGGGTTAGCATCAGCATCACCCGTCAGGGGCACTGTCACTCCGACGGGGTCATATCTAATAAGTAAAGGCTGCCTCATGTCTAAGTATAGATAAGCGAAAAAACATTTTTAAAGAAAGAAAAAAATTCCTAACCAAAGAACATCCCTGTCCATTCCTCCTCAGAAAAACTTGAAACTAGAGAGGACCTTTCCACTCTATACGAGGTTGTTTCAAACATCTCAACTTTGGGTAAAATGCTGCCTGCTTTGCTTTTGAAGTCTGGAGCTCTGGGATCAGGTATCCCTACTGCTGACTTGTATAGTTCAGCCACTTTGGGCCGAATGGGTCCAGTCCACACTGGCCACAAAGCCCTTGTGTCCAGCCAGGCCTGCAGACCCTCCAGAGGTGGCAGCGGGGAGGAGGGACACCAGGACGAGCCAGTCACCACACTGTGATTCCCTGGTGGCCCCCAGTGCGCCGTTAAAGGCCAGGGGCTTCCGCTGTCTCCTCGCCATGCCAGAACAGGACAGCTCTCGTAAGTGCTGAGCCCACCCAGACTCATGCCTGTTTGAAAAACAGCAGGGCAAATTGGGGGTCCTGACACAAGAGTCTGGCACAGGTGGAGAGAGAGGGAGAATCACCGCAGAGCAGAGGCGGTGGCCTGTGAAAACCTGCTGAGAGCAGATCTGGTCCAGGAGCTCAAGGAGACCTGGACAGTTGTGGAAGGGCCAGTAGGAGCACAGGCAGAGGGCTCTAACTATGCACCCAAAGTTGTGCTTTAGAAAAGGAACTCACAAATGAAATCCCAGAACACTTAGAACGCCAACATGAAGCAGGAAAAGAAAAATCTAGCAAAAATCAACGGGTGTTAGCTAAGAGGAAAGGGGTTTTAACAACTAGTTCAGTGACTTGGGAGATTTAGGCAAAGAGAAGCCACCTCCTTTCTGCCCGCCCGTACTGCCTAACTTTCCCCAGACACAGTGACGGGATTTAAAATGAGATTTTTTATATTGAAACCACTCTAAAATGTTTCTGTTTTTATAAATTATACTCTAATAAAATGAGGACAGGAGTCATCATAGTATAAAGTTGCAAGACAATGTAAGAAAAAAAAATCAGGCTTTGTTAGGCAAGTGAAGATATTACAGGATCTCTATGATGTCCATGGACATTCGAAAGAACTGCACAATCTGCAGCATTGTTCTTTGTGGACATTTCTAGTCAAGTCCTGCTGCTTAACTCAGTAATGAGGACACAGGATCGGTGAGGCTGAGGCCAGGAATCCCACTGGGGCTGGATGCAGCTGATTTTATGCTGCCTTAAGCTACTTCTCTTCTGGACCCCAGACTATGACCCCAAATTAGGGCTGACCCTCTGACCAATTGTAAGTTACTGGTGTTTGCAGATACTAAGCTATAGAATATCAATGGTTCAAAGCAAACTCTCCCCTTACTGCTGGTAATAATATAATCATATGCCATATCCTGCTGATAAACTTCAGTAGTGATTCAATAGCATTACCTCCACATATAAAGAGCAGCACAGCTCAATTATCTATCAGTGCCTCTATCATTCTGGTTAAGCTTGAATGAAAAAGAAAATTAGTTGGCTTTTATGGTGGTTTGAGAACAGGATAAGACAGCTAATAAAAGTGACATTCTAGCTTATCAAATATTTTCAATTCAGTAAGGTGAACTCTGAAAAAAAATTATAAGTGGCAGGAAAAAAACTGCTAACGCTTATTTAGACAAAAAAACCTTCAAAAATGGTCACAAATATGAAAACCCAAAAATAAAAATTTCCTTAAATGTTAGGATCCTTAAATATTGATTTCTCATAAGAGAACCATAGTTCAGCTCCTAATCTAATGTGTGCTTAATCTAATACAGCATAACTTTTTTTTTCAAGATCCATAATGATTTTTAAATCGAACACAAACACACCAGCAACTTATGGAAAAAAATAAGAAAATGTTACAATATTACAACCAGATGGTTTGCCAAGGAATGCAGAACAAATTAAAAAAATAAATAAATAAAGCATGAAAAAGGGCACTGAATAACGAAGAGCTGAAAACCATGGGCAGTAAAACATGTTGACAAAACAGCACACTATGAGCAGGTGTTTTTCCACGTGGTACCTGTCAGCAGTCTGTATGCTGGGCTGAAGCACAGGTAAGAATTCCTGCTGCAGTAACCCCATGGGAGGGCTAGAAGGCCTTTAAAAAACAGCAAACAGCAGCATTCAAACACCCACACCGACTCACCCTGCACTGCAAAAACAACACTCCAGAGAAAATGCAAAAGACTGGAAGCAGACTCTGCGGAAGCTCTTTGACCTCCAGCAAGCCCTGGCCGCAGCTCTGACTTTAAGGCAGCGGGAGAGAAGCTCGCAACGCCCCCTCGCTGCACCTGCTGCCGGTGCACTTCCAGAGGCACCTTGGCTCTTGGTCCTGGAGCTCAGCCCCCTTGAGATTTGGCATAAAAAGCAACCAGTGAGGGAGGAGCTTGATGAAATGCAATTGAACAGCAGCGGGGAAAGGGTTCACATTTGAGAAGGCACATTTGCAAATCCAGCTTCCTCCACTTCCAGCTCTTCTCAGGAACACTCCCATCCCAGGAATGAGCCTGCTTCCTTTTTGTAACCATCTTTGACAGGATTTAAGCACCAAGCTGGTAAGGCTCTTCCAGGAGGACTAGAGGGGCTGGCAATGTCTCTGATAAAGAAGGGTTGAGTGTGAATTTAAAAAAGTATTAGGAGAGCTAGGCTATCTAATAAACTGCAAAAAGGAAATGGACGGGGTGAGAAAGAGTCTGGGGTGGCCTTGGGGAATTCTGTAATAAAGATTTAGCATATTAAGCTGACGGACGACCTCACAGAACTTTATCAACCCTATTCAGAGAAGACACAGGACGTCGTTTACCATTTTGATCTAGTCTAATGCAACTAAGATACTACAAATGTCAGCAGAGAGACATTTCTTTCTTTTACAGAATAAAAGGAGCAAATGTCTAGGTAGCAAAGAAAAGGGCTCTCCCTCTTTTCGGTTAGGCGCCAGGTCCCCACAGTGTGTGTACTGTCCCTGCGTGCCTCCCAGATGCCCCCACTAGCACGGGCTCCACAGCCTCCACAAGGGAAGGGGCCGCTCACTGTGCACATCTCTGCCACTCGTTGGCAGGCGCCACCCACAAGCTCTGCAATGGCTGCAGAGAATGTGTTTGGAACCTGGAGGGAAAAGGAATATAGATAGTTTTATGCAAGCTTTGCCTCACACCTCAATTAATAAGAACTCTGTCTTGGGCAGTGTGCTTCCACCTCTGTGGCTGAGGCGGCCGTAATGTGAAATGCAGATTTCAAATGAGCTCTGAGACTCATGCAGTGAAGACTGGGCAAATTCCTACCAGGTCAGCTCATTAGGTAACCATGCCAAGTCCTGCCTCCAAGCCGGTGAAAGGGCAGGTTTCCTAAGAGGCTTAATGGTATTCTCTAGGGAGTTAGAGGAAACTAAGGGCTACACTGACGAAGCTGGGAGAGCACAGAATTATCCTTCAAAAGCCTAGAAACTCATGACGTGCATCCCTGCCTTATGCCCAACTCCCCTTTCCGGTGCTATTACCTCGGTGTCCAATACCCCTTTTGCTTTAATTTCTTGACCTAGGGGTTGTAGGCAGGTACCCATATCACTGTTCAGCTCAACAAAAACTCTTTGGTAAAAGAAAAATGGTTCAGTACAATGAAATTTGAGGTTCAGCTGTCGATTTTTGGCAATCTACTCTCTTGCATTCCCAAAAGCAGTTAAGCATGACCTAAGTTAAGTGAGAATCATTGGTAGGTCTGATTCTAAATAAATGGAGTTTGGTTCTACTAAGGCTGTCTCTATATTATGAGGATTTGTACAGTGACTGTAAATGAGAACAAACAGAAAAGCTTTTATAGGTATGTTTGCATATCCAGCCTCAAAACCTAGAAAAGAAATCACAACACAAAAGCGGTTACCTGGCGCCCACAACAAAAAATAATCTTTATTCTCAAACACTGTTAAGAATATTTTTTTAACCATGCAATTATTTTCCTCATAGTATTTATTCACAATCTTAGAGAAGTAAATGGAAATGGGAAGATGAGTGTGTCCAGTTCATCTTGCTTAAGCAATATAATATATAAAGGTCTAATTTTTAAAAAAAGAACATTTGTTCTTTTATTTTAAATGTAATTTCTAATAACATTTTCAAGATGAAGAGAAAAATGCACTTAATCTTCTCATGCTTTGGAATGGATCCTACAAAACTCTAGTTTTGACAGGACCTAAAAAATAAATGTCGGCTGTTCACTAAGTTACTAAGGTTTTAGTAGCCCAGGATGAACATTTCTTACTTCCTTCCCTCAACATTTCTAAGATTCTACAGAGACAGAACAAGATGTGGATTTTTGCTTTTAATAACTGAAAACTCATTTATTCCACAACTGAAGGGTAAAGAAAAATGTGTCCAGACTTAGCAACACTTTCTTCTAACTCAGGCGTCAGTTCCTTGCAGCGGCTCTAACACTGACTTCTAGACAAGCCAAATAAGCAGGAAGCAGAGGAGGAAGTAGGCAAATAAAACTACACGTGGCACTTACAGCGGAGAGGATATATTTTCCAAACTACAATGAGTACTGGGGGATAGAAGCAAGATTTATGAACTATTTAAAAATCATAAATGGTCTCTAACTTGGTGTTCTCACCTGGGCCAAGATGAAATTTTGGTCACATCATGTGGGTGTGGGAGGGGTGAATGAGACTGAGCCCTCAACCATTGTTTCTTGAAACCGGTGTGTGTTTCTTTGAGGTACTAGACCTGGCTATTTTGCTTTGTACTAAGTAAGCAATGAGATTGCTTAAGAGGGCCTCAAGTAAATCTTTAAATCCATAATACAGTTTACGAAAAAACTGTCATTGCTCCTAATGAATTTTCCACATCCAGCACAACTTAAGCCTAGCTCTTCTTAATTGAAGGCACTCTATGTCCAATCAGGACTTTATATAATCAATCTGTAAATTTTGGAAAAGATATAACGAATGAAACTTCTGTCTAGTGACAGTTTCCAAAGTGACAGAAAAAACCCCTATTTAAATTATGTTCAGTGAGAAATGTAGTTAAGAAAACACAAGTCTTTCAAAAGGTACCCAGAACCAAAGCTACTCTCAAAAACAAAGACCAGGTTTAGATTCCCTTCTATAATGTTTTTGAAAAGCATAGCACTGTACAAAAATTTCTTACAAGCTCACAAAGTAAGAACTCAGCATGGAAGAGCAAAAGGTAGTATGCTTACTTGATGAGCATTCCTTGATTGGGTAGTAATTCCAGATGAATTTTCCCACCTTCCTGAGTTCTTAAGTAGGCAAATTCCTCCAGCATATCAATATCTGTAAGCCAGACTCAGGAAAACCACAACAACAAAGTGCCTGTTCTCTGAGATGAGGAGACAGAAGCTCAGAGTGACTGAGCAGCTTGCTCACTGCCATCCAACTAACAATGGCAGAGCCAGTACTTGAACCCAGCTCTGTTCGATACCCAAAGCTTATGATTCTGACATCAAACTGCCTCATAGAGATAATTAAGATTTTTAGGCTAGATGACATGAGGACAACATACTTCTCATCTATATAATAATTAAAGAGATTCTATAGTCATGAGAGCAACAATTTTTGTTTGATTACTAAGAAATGAAAGGTGGCGGTGGGGTAGGTATTTTGGATTAGATTATGAAATTCATAAAAATCAAGCGACTATTTCTTCATAGCTGGGGTGCAGGGAATTTTAGATGCCCCTGTGAATCCCCCAAATTTTATTCAAAACTTTGATGAAACATGCTTAAGGATGCTTTTCTGATGAAAAGTTCTATAGCATTCACCAGATTCTCAACAGGTGTCTATGTACAAAGAAAGTTTAGGAACTCTTCTTGCTCTAAGCACCTGGGCAATATTATCAGATTCCTTGCAAGTGAAAAATAATGTAACTAAGATGAGCAACAAAGTATAGTCACCTTCAATTCAAAGAAGGTCTCTGCCTAATAAACTGGGTGAAAGAGCATTCCTTGTCATTGAAAGCACTTCCCGTGTGGGGCAGCATCTTTGGTGGGTACATGGTGGCAGCTGAGAGCTGTGGCGGGTGCCCTCATGACTGATCCCAGGGGACATGTAATATCCCAGGGGAAGAGGTCAGAGTCGGCAGGCACTCTTTTTTTTTTTCTTTTTAGGAGGTACCAGGGATTGAACCTGTACCTCATCCATGGGAAGCAGATGCTCAACCGCTGAGCTCCACCTGCTCCCCAGGGCAGGCACCCTTCTCATTGATGAAGGCTAGTGAACCGTCATATTCTATGGTGAAACCAGCCACTCGGGGCCTGCCAGGAACCTGTAGGCTTTTACTTCAGGCACCTTAGGTAGCTTCCTTGAAGTCGGCTGGAAATGCAAAATGGAACTAGGTTGCTGCTATTCCTCAGTGGAGCCGTTTCTGACTTTGACAAGACAAGCTGACATGGTCCCATGTTTTATTTTTTATTTATTTATTTTTAAGATTTTATTTATTTATTTATTCATTTATCCCCCCCTTGCTGCTTGCGCTCGCTGGGTCAGCCAACCACGCCGTGCGGGTGGGCCCGCCCTCACCAGGAGGCCCTGGGAACCGAACCCGGGGCCTCCCATATGGCAAACGGGAGCCCCACTGATTGAGCCACAGCCGCTTCCCGGTCCCATGTTTTAAATTGCCATTCTTTCTCTTTTTTCCCCAAAGGGGCTGATAAATACATAATGAGTAAATAGTTAAAACCCTTATTTCTACCCAGAATGGTTCATTCATTTTTGTACCATGCCAGAACAAGAAAAAGGATACTTGTAACATAATTGAAAAAATTCTCATATTGGAAATTTCCTTGTTGGCAGATTTTGTTGACAGCTTTTAAGAAAAGATTCTCTCCCCGTGGCCACTCCTGCTGAAGCAGTACGATCACATGCCCCAAAGCCATGTCATCCCTGTTGTCTGTGAAAGCTCTGAGCTGCGGAAGACGAAGAAGCAAAAGGAAATCAGGGCATAATTTAAAATACACCAGATATAAGTTCCTAAAAAAAAAAATGGCATTATTTGAAAATGTGTGATGAAGGTCATGAGAGCAAGGAAGGAGCAAAGTAGGGAAAAATGTTGCTATTTAAACACCACAACTGCCTTATAAGGAAGGGTGGATCTTATAAAAGCAGCCCTCTGTGCTGTCGTCAGGGCTGCTGGCAGTGGGTTTAGGGGAGTTAGATCTGCATGGGAGGGTCTGAAGCACGTGAATGTGAGAATAAGGGCTACAGAACACTGGACAGTTGTGCATAACCCGGAGAAGAGTTTGGAGATTTCTTTTAAGGGGGCAGATGGGAATGGAGGGTGGGCAAGAGGCCATCTAGGAGAAGACAGTTTGGGGAGAATGTGGGATTAAGGAGAAAGAAAGGCCAGCAAGCAACAGGGCAGGAAGTTGGGGTGTGGAATGCAGACACAGCTAAAGGGCTCTTTGTTTCAAATGAGCAGCTTGCTCTGAAATCGTACTTCAAGTTGTTCCCATTGCCTCAAGTGATTCTGATGATGGTAAGCTTGGGATTACTAAAGTAGAGGCCCACTATGGTTACTCTCTTGTTCATAAACCTCCGTGAGAATCCCCTCTGCTCGGCTCTACCTGAAGTCAAGGATCCTGGTGCTCTTTCAACCCTCCCAAACCTCCTGGGCCTGTGTCTAGATGCGTGAAATGCTTTCAGCCACTCGACGTACATCTTTATGATACTACAGTGACCATCCCTCTTTGAACCGAAGAGCATTTGTATTACCTTCTTCTGGTGGCTAATAACATTCTGACTAGCGGATGAGTTCATAAAATATTTCCTGATCCCTATGAAGGACAAGGTTATTTGCATGTCTGTCCTACGCAAATAACATTTTATTTGTAAACTCCTCAAGGATGGGGATAATTTCCACTCATCTTTGCCCAGAACAGTTGTTATTTCATAAATATTTGCTAATTCCTAGCCCATGTGCTTTTCCCACTCCACCAACCTGCCCTTTCAAAGCACTAAACGTTCATTCACAAGGTTTTCTACTCAAGTCGTCCAAAATGATCAGAAGAATACTTCAAACTAAAAATGGTTCAGACTAATCAGCTTTAAACTTACCTTAAAACAGGCTAACATTAAATGCAGGCAGTAAGGCATAATAGCCTTACTGGTACAAGGCAGAAGCTTCAGATCCGAACCTGACAAAAGTTCATAATATGCATGTTATTACCAAAGGAAATATGCTTTAAAAAGCAAAGGTTTAAGACAGGATCCTTAAAAAAAGGGTATGCCCCAGACACAAACATGATTATACTTAGTGATGGTAAAATTGGTTTCTTAACGGTCTCTAGGTTTCCTTTTTCAGTTTTCTATCCTAAACGTGCTTAAATACCTTTCATTTAAAAATATTTCAAATATAAAGAAAATTACAGAGTATTACACTGTGTGCTTGCCAGCCAGTTTTATAAAATGTTAACATTTTGCTTTGATTTTTAAACATTTTAATGAAAAGTATCACAAATTCAGTTGAAGCCTCTTGTGTATCCTTCCCTGATCCAATTCTCTTCCTCACCTATAGGCATAGACATAATCATTATTCTGAATGTGGTGCTTATCATTCCCGTGCACAATGCATACTTTTACCACGGAAGTGTGTATCCATAAACAACACAGGAATGTTTTGCATATTTTCAGTCTACTATATAAATGGGTGTCATACTGTATGTATCCTTCTCCAAGTTGCTTTTTTCACCCAACCTCATATGTTTGAGATCTATCTAGATGGATACCTGTAGCTCTAGCTCATTGATTTTCACTGCTATTGAGTCTTCAGTTGTTTACATACACCACAACTGACTTATCCATTCCCTTAATTGAGATTTTCCAATTTTTCACTCTTTGTAAACACAATGCTGAAATAAACATTTATATATATATATTTTTTCTTGTGCACTTGTTGGAAAACTTCTGGAGGCAATGGTTTTCAAACCAAAACCCCAATCAAATTATTTTGGCTTTTCCATTTGGATAATCAGTTCTCCCAGTACCATCTGTAGCATAATTCATCCTTCTTCCACTGAACTGTAGAGCCCTCTGTTCCTAGGTTCTCTATTCTGTTCTACCAGTCAATCCTTATGCCAATACTACCCTATCTTATGACTACAGCTCTAAAATAAGTCTTGATGTCAGGTAGGTCAAGTCTGACTCATCTGATCTGCTTCTGTTCCACAGAGATAACTAATTTTTGAAAAGGTCCTGGCTGTATCTTAAAAAAAATTTTAATGGAAAATTTCAAACATATACAAAGCAAACAGGGTAGTATAATTAAACTTCCATGAACCCACATGAGTTTCAGTAATTATCAAAACTGTAATTCTCTCTTGTTCTAGAAAGCTTAGTATTCTAAGAAATCTGCCTAGCATCAGTCGTGAAGACAGTTTCTTTCTTCTAAAAATGTTATTTTTTTGGCTTTTCCATTTAGTCTATGTCCATCTCAAGTTAATTTTTGTGACCAATGTGAGGTAGGGTTGAGCCCCACCTGCCCTTTTTTTTCTTCCATATGGAAATCCATTTGTTCCAGCATCATTTCTTGTAGAGACTTTCCTTTCACTGCTGAATTACTTCAGTGCTTTTATTGATCATAAAAGTGTGGGTCTATTTCTGGACTCCCCACTCTTATACCAATATTACACTGTCTTGATCACTGTGGCTTTATAGTAATTCTTACTATCAGTAGTGTAAGTCCTCTAACTTTTTCATCTTTTTCAAAATGGTTTGGCAATTCTATATTATTGGTATTTCCATATAAATTTTAGAATTCAACTTGTCAATGTCTATCAAAAAGAAAAAAAAAATAGCCTGCTGGGATTTTGATAGGAATCGCATTGACTCTGTAGTTAAATTTGAGAAGAAATGATATCTTAACAATATAGTCATTGATCTATGAACATCATATAGCTTTCCTTTTTTTAAAGGAGTTACCAGGTATTGAACCCAGGACCTTGTACATGTGAAGCAGGCGTGTAAACCACCGAGCTACACTCACTCCCCTATCTTTTCATTTTTAAAGTACCTTTTAATCTTTCTCAGCAATGTTTTGTTCAGTTAATGTAGAGGTTTTGCACATTTTATATTACATTGATCCCTAAGTCTAGTATGTTTTTTGATGCTCTTAGTTTTTTTTTTTTTTTTTAGATTCCTAAGGACTTTCTGTATGTGTCAACCATTATGCCTTTATTTCTTTTCCTGACCTTATTATACTAGCTAAGAGCTCCAATATGTTGACTTGAAGTGGTGAGACAGACATCTTTCTATTGTTCTTGATCTTATGCAGGGAAGAATTTGGTATTTCACAGTTAAGTATGATATCGGGGAAGTTTCCTTCTATATATAGTTTGCTGTAAGTTTTTACAATGAATAGGTGCTGAATTTTAACTGCATCAAGACAATGATAGGATTTTTCTCATTTATTCTGCTAGTGTGGTGAATTACACTTATTTCTGTAAACCATGCTTGTTTTCCTGGGATACCTGGCCATAACATTTTATCCTTCTTATATACTGCTGTACTCTATTTGCTAATATTTTGGTAAGAATTTGTTATCTATGCTCATGATGGATACCAGTCTTTAATTTTCTTTTCTTTAAATGCCCTTGTTTGGTTTTATCAGGGTTATGTTGGCCTCATAAAATGAAGTTGGGTGTTTTCTCTCTTCCACTATTTTCTGAAAGAGTTTGTGCAGGATTGTGTTATTTCTTCATTAAATGCTTAATAGAATTTCTTTTCTTTGTGGGGAGGATTCTGGTAACAAATTCAATTTCTTTGACAGATACAGGAACATTCAGATATTCTATTTCATTTTGTGTCAGTTTTAGTAAATTGTGTTTTTCAAGGAATTTTTCCATTTCATCTAAGTTGTTAAATTTATCAGCATAAAGTTATTCATAAGGTATTCTTTAATGGTGCTTTAGATTTCTGTAGGATCTGTAGTGACATCCCCTCTTTCATTCCTAATAGTGATAAGTACACTTTCTTCTTCTTGTTTTTAAAGACTTATTTTATTTATTCCCCGCCCCTCATTGTTTTGCGTTCACTGTGTCTTCTCTGTGTCTGCTTGTCTTCTCTTTAGGAGGCACAGGACCTCCCATGTGGGAGAGAGGTGCTCAATCGCTTGAGTCACCTCAGCTCCCTGCTTTGTTGTCTCTCATTGCCTTTCCTCTTTGTATCTCCTTGTTGCGTCATCTCGTTGTGTCAGCTTACAGCACCTGCCCATCACACCAGCTCGCTGTCTTGCCCGTCTTCTCCAGGAGGCACCGGGAACAGAACCCAGGACCTCTCATGTGGTAAGTGGGAGCTAATCACTTAAGCCACATCCGCTTCCCCACTTTCTTCTTGATCAATATTGTTAGGGGGTTGTCAATTTTACTCATCTTTTCAAAGAACTAACTTTTGGCTTTATTGATTTTAACTATTTTGTTTCCTATTCCATTGATTTCTATTCTTAACTTTATTTTCTGCCTTCTACAAAATTTGCCTATCTTTTAAGGTAGAAATTTAGATCACTGATAATGAGCTTTTTTTCTCTTCTTACATAAACATTTCAAACTATAAAATTATGTGTTTTTTTCAAGCAATGTTCAATTTGAGGTGAAGCCCAAATGGCCCAAGAGGGAGATACGCTAAGAGATACTTCTCAACTAATTATGTACAAGTTTTCTAGAATCGGTAAGCTCGGAAAAGGAGTTCACTGATATTCTTCTCTGGAAGTGAAGCATACTTTGAAGAAATGCAGATTTATAGCTGTTTATGAGACTAGAGCCAAGGAAAACCTTGGCAAGGGATTAACTTTTTATACAATTTGTCAAGCCCTGCAGAGGAACAGTATTATCTCATCAGGAATGGAAAAACATTTCCCAGCCTTTGGGTCCTAAAGTTATTTTCACAAAATGAAAATAAAACTTGTTGCTGTACCTTTTCTAAATTTGGGCTTTATTTTTGATGGTTCCTCCCGTGATTTGCCTCCGTCTTGAATGGGAAGTATCATGTAGCACATCAGATCGAGGACTTGTTCACATGTCATCTAAAGAAGACGAGACCAAAAGCAACTAACCTCAACTTTTTCTGAAACTGAAACAAAAACCAAATCAAACCCAACACCAAAATATCTGCAGCACACATATGCAACAGAAAAACGGCGTAACTTCTGTACACAGAGGTCTACAGCTCTGCTGTAAGACTATACTCTCTTTATGTGATCATGATTTTTTGTTCAACAGCGATTGGAAAAAAAATAAGTGAGATTAAATCTCTGTTCTAGCCTTTGCAGGAATAACAATCCATTCTTTGCTATTAAGAAACAAAGAACAAAACTTAAAAATTAATCGAGTGTTAACTAAACTTCTACCAAGGAGTTTAACAGCCCAGTGACATCCAAAACAAGTAGAAGTCACTGTCCTGCCTCCAAGACATTAACTAACTCACTGAAAAGAAAAATTAACAAAATAAGAGAATATAGAGCACCGAATGGTAGACAGAGACCATCATTTGAAACAAAGTTGACATACACAGACTAAACTAGCAGGAAAAGTTCCAGGCAGGGAAGTTACCTGATCTAACCCTTAAAGAGGAGAGATGTGGAATGTGGTAAAGAGAAAAGAGTGTTTTTTAAAGCATGAGAGAAGGAGGTGGGGAAGGGCTGGGTGTGAGTGGTAGGGGGGAAGGAGGGATTGTGTAGACTGTCAAGTCTTAACCCCAGGTTCTCGGGGTGTGGACTCATTTGAAAACAGGGTATTTGGAGATGTTATCAGATGAGGCCAAAGTCAGGGAGGTGGCCTTAGTCCAGTATGACTGGGGTCCCTGTGAAGAGAGGAAACCTAGACAGACGACTGCACGAGAGGAGGAGAAGCCACAGGGGGGCTGATGCGGACCGCCAGCCGGCCACCAGGACTCTACAGACTTCACAGAAATGTGGCTTGCTGATTCCGTGGTTTTGACTTCTAGCCTCTAAACTGGGAGACAATGAATTCCTGTTAAGCCAACCAGTCCGTGGTATTTGTCACAGCAGCCCCTGGCAAACTAGGACAGAGGGTTTGGTTTAGGAAATACAGAGATTAGAAACTGGATAGAGGTAGTGCTGGTGAATTAGGGAAGGCCTCAAATGCCACACTGGGCAAACTGGTCCTCATCCACAGAGAATAAAGCATCACTATCGTGCGCCTTCTGTCTACCTATTAAAATCCTAGTAATAATAAGATTCCATTCAGTGAGTATTTTCTATGTGTCAGGTACAACCCTCTTATTATTCTCATATAACAAATGGTGAAGTGGAGTCTTAAGGCTTTGCTTCCCAACCTTTTTCATGTCTTGGCACATCCAGAAAATCCTATCCGTATGGCACAACGGGGTGCGGACGAGGCTGTTTCAGAGCTGGCAGCAACCAACCGGGGGCTCTAACAGCCCTAGGCCACCGGTGACTGTGCTGAGGACTGAGGGGCCCATATCTTGGTCCATCTGGAGCCCATCCATGGCCCTGGGGCTGTGAAACTCTAGCTTAAGACAGACCGGCAGCTTGGCAGTGAAGAAGCTGAACTATGGCGTCACCTAGTGCTGCTGAGCTCCCACCAAGGCCACAAAGCCAGCAAGTGGAGGGCTCAGAACTCGTACTTCAGAGTCATGAATGGCCATCCGTCAATGCCCACCTCCACTCAATATTTTCTAAAATCATTCCTTGACTATATGGACCCTGGTAAACACACCCTTCCATGAATGCCTGCTGTGCATCTGTCTGAGGCGTACCACCCAATTCACCACACCCCAATGCCTGGTTCACTACTAGGGACCCAGAGAGCCAATACTTCAATTAGGTGGGATGATGAAAGCAATACTTTGGAAAACGTGGCCATTAGCTGTAGACTGGGGTGAAAAAAAGATTATAGGCAAAAAGCTCAGTTAAAGGGCATGATCAGGAGGTTGTTGGCAATTGAAATAAAAGGCAATACACCAAAGAGATTAGCTGGTACGAATCTGGACTAATACTGGACTAAAGGAAGAGTCAAAAGGAGTTAGTTACTGATTAGCTAGAGTAAGAGTCAATTGTGACTCAAAAGTTTTGTGTCTCAGGGCCAAAGAACTAAGGAGACTTACATCTAGCCATGTCGAGAATGAGCTGAAGATGGGCAATTGGAGATGCAGGCATCAGGTAAGTTAGGCACTGGAGAGGCAGGCCTACTAGAGAACAGCTCAGAGGTGGTGAATGAGGCCCTTAAAAGGAATGAACTTACCTAGCTTAATGATGTCTACGGGTTTATTTTATATTCCTTACAACAATGCAGAAAGGTGGTGCCTTGTATAGCTCTCTAATACTACCTGATCGATGTCTATACCTCTCTCTGTATTTGTCTGGGTGGAGATACTCCCTCTCTTAAGTTAGCAGAAGGAATTAATCAAAAATTAAAATCCAGATACATAAATGATGGTGGAAAAGTGTTCTCAATTTTAAATCTGCACTCTATATGCTCTCCGTTTCTTTCTAAAAATCATTATGGCAAATTATAAGTCATACTTTAAAGTTTAAAAACTTAATTTAGGGTTTTTAATCACAAAGTAATCAACTTTATATAGAGAGATGAGAAGAAATCAAGAGTTTGTGTGTCAAGATGTGGCCTTTAATTTATATAGAACCTACATATATATAAAAAGTTCTTATTTTAATTGAATTCAATTGCTCATTGATTATGCACTCTGTGCAAATCTCAGTGTACTAGATGCTATGAGGGATTCAACAGGTTAAAAACATGGTCCCCACCTTGTAGTTTGAGGGGCTCACAATCTTATGAAGGAAAGAGACCCAGATATAAATCTGCTCCTTCAACACCCCTGAGGTATCCCACTATTTAAAAAGGGAGAGTCTGAGGTTTGCCTAAGCTCCATTAAATTCTCCACTTCCCACTTAAATGATGGCCTCTTCTTTCTAAGTATCACAGGACTTATTCCACTTTAAAGGGATTCCAGGCAAGAAAGTGGAAAAAGATCATCCTCCAACCAAATGGTACCATGACCAGGCAACTGGAAAAGTACTGACACCTACTCTAAGGGAAGCTCTCGTAAAAAGAAAATGAAGTGAAACTAAATCCTCATGACTTTCATCAGGTTAGATAACAGATCTAGGCAGAAAGCTTGAATGCCAAGTAAACACGTGCCGACGTAAGAGAAAAGGCATTTGTCTTGAGGAAAAAGAGAATGCTCCCGTGCACCTGAGGATCCCGTGCCCAGCGCCTGGCACTTACCCTGTACTCCCCTAGAGCAAAGTGGCACGTCGCCAGCTGGATGAGCGCTCGCTGGTGCTCCAGGGTCCCCTGGCCTGTGATCTGTGGCTGAGGGAGGGACCCCTGGAGAGCTGCTAAATGATGCAGGCTGGCTATTGCTTTTTTATACTGACCCTGAGAAAAAACAAACACAGCCATTTTCAACAAAACCCAGAGCTGCCGAAGCAATCAGAGTTACACACGAGGTAACTCTGGCTGCCCATCTGGGGAACAGAACTGAACCCACCTACTTAAAGCTAGATAGGAGTTCTAGATCCCTACTTTTTTTTTTTTTAGGAGGTACCTGGCATTGAACCTGGGGCCTTGTACACAGGAAGCAGGTGCTCAAACCACTGGGCTACACCTGCTCTCACAGATCCTTTTTTTTTTTTTTTTTAAAGATTTATTTTATTTATTTATTCCTCCCACCCTCCCTGTTGTTTGTGCTTGCTGTCTGCTCTGTGTCTGCTCGTCTTCTTTTTAGAAAGTCTGGGGAACTGAACCCAGGACCTCCCATGTGGGAGGGAGGTGCCCAATCACTTGAGCCACCTCTGCTCCCTGCTCGTTGTGTCTCTCATTGTGTTTCCTTCTTGTGTCTCCTTGTTTCATCATCTTGTTGCACCAGCCCCATCGTGTCAGCTCGCTGTCTTGCTCATCTTCCTTAGGAGGCACTGGGGACTGAACCCAGGACCTCCCATGTGGTAGGCAGGCACCCAACTGCTTGAGCCACATCCGCTTCCCCCTAGATCCCATTTTAAAAGAACAAAGATTTTCCTTTCTGGTCTTAAATCTTAAGACTAAACAAAATAACACTAGCCCTTTGATAAAGTATGCTTCGGACATACTATTTCTTCAGAAATATTTTACTATTACCACCACTTCTCCTCTATGAAGGATGTGAACATCAACCTGCCCGTTTCAACAACAAAGGCTGGAAACTCTCCATTTCACTGGTGAATTGTCTGCTCTCTCCATTCTAGGCACAAGTGGCTCAAGTACAGGGCAGCAAAGGCAAAGAAGAGAGAAGGAGGGGTGACAAGTACACAACTTTTACGGAAAAGCAAAAATCTTACTCTTACAGAGGGGTGTTCCTGGACATACCACAGCTACACAGAAGATGTGGCCTTCGAATTTTGAAGCTATTTTATGATGACAGTGGTCATAACCCCTCAGTCTTTGAAAAAAGAACATTTCTAAAGGAGCAAGGATTAGTCCACAAGGGAACATAAAGCATTGTGCTTGTTAAGGCTGGTTTGCAACAATAATCAAACCTACAGATGCAAGTACTTCGGATATATATGACTGTACCTGATAGATGATCATATCAGTGAGGAAGATTCTCAACCAAAGCCAGGTATCTGTCTTCCATGCCAAACAAATCCGTGTAAATTCTGAGTGAGGAATTAAAAAAAAAAAATTTACTGAAAATATGTAACACAAAACAAAACTAATAAGCCCAACAAAAGAAAACAGCAGAGAGACAAATTACCAAAATATGTAGAGAACTTTAGACCTGGATTTCTAAAACAATTGGAGGGTAAAGGCAGAACATTACACTCATCTCAGCAATACTTTTATCAGGTGCCAACATTTACTAAGGATATACCATGTGCTGAAAACGCTTCAAAGTGCTTTTCATGTATTACGGCATTTATCTTTTTAAATACTTTGCATTCCCCAGAATAAGGTCCTGACTTACTTTCACCCGGTAAAAATAATAAATACACAATGACACTAAGAATTTTATTTATTTTTAAAACAGTGAATTTATAAATAAAGGAAAAAAACCCTCCAAAATCATCACACACATGCTCACAATTCTACATGCAACAATGACAAACTAAATGATGCTATATTTACTGAGAAATTATGATGTGACACATCTGAGAAAGGACTCTACTGACAGAGTGATAGAAGAAGGCTACAGGATGACTGTCCACTGGCTAAAAGGAAAGTAATGGACCTTGATTCCAAAGTTTAGTAAAAAGACACTGGTTAGAAAAGCTCCAGTGATTTCTAAGTTGAAATACTCAATAGTTTAAATAGTATGAAAACAAAACTCCCTTGAATTTGATGTCTGTAGGCAAAAGAACGTAAGGTTTCTACATTGTTTGGAATTTGAATTTTTCAGACAAATTAATGCATATAAAAATAGCAATACCTTTTGCATTTTTAGCCACATGTGGCTTGAGGAGGATGCCAAGCGAAAGGGGAGAACTAAAGATATAAAACAAACCCAGCAAGGAGAAAAAAGGCCAGAGATACAAATATCTCTATTTGCAGAGATGCAAATGGTTATTTGACTACTGATAACTGTTTAGGGAACCTGCTCAAAAAAGAATTCTGAAAAATGTGTTAACTACTATAATCAATTCAATTATCCATCAGTGACTTGAAATTTCAAGGAGCACAAGGATTTTTTTTTTTAGCACAAAGTTTTTATACAAAAAATGAAACAGCACCACGCCAATACAATAGGCATTCTTACCCTTGTCAAGGAATTCTAGGGAATACAGCAATTCCCAGCTCTCCCTGGCCAATTTAAAGCTTTCTAAAACTTCGATTGAGTTTGCAAGTTCTGCTTTATTGACTACAATGTGACGATTCCTTCCTTTTGCTGAACACTCTTCGTCGTCTGAACTCTGCGTAAAGAATATGAAGAATGCGAGTGATTCGAAGTTATATAGTCATATACTGACACAGTATTATCCTTATTGCTGCTGATTCTGATTATTATATGGATTTCATATCAAAAGGGGCTATCATGAGCATAATTTTTAAATTTAGCAACTTAACTTTGAAAATATAAATTTTAAAAATTTTCACTCTTGCACATTCAAATTTTACTTTTAAAATAAAGTTGGTTTTTCTTTCTGATGATAGAGTCTAAGCTTATGTTGGCTTAAGACCAAAGCTATGCAGTTAAAATTTCGAGGGAGTGGATGTAGCTCAAGCGACTGAGCTCCTGCTTCCCACATGGGAGGTCCCGGGTTCCGTTCCCGGTGCCTCCTAAAAACAAAAAAACAAACAAGTAGCAAACACATGAAAAACCAATTCAGGGGAGCCGATGTGGCTCAGTGGTTGAGTGCTGGCTTCCCACATCCACATACAAGGTCCCGGGTTCCTTCCCTGGCCCCAGTATCTCAAAAAAAAAAAAAAATTTTCAACTCAATTGATAGAAGTTAAAAAATTAGATTTTTACATTGAGAGATACAAGCTTAAGTAGCACCTGTTTAATCATTTATTTTTCCAACATGAGACATTATTTAATTTGCTTCCAAATAAAATTAAAGCATGAGTCCCCTGAGAATAATGTCAGAGAAAAAACCATTACTTATCTTCTGATTACTGCATACGACCTCTCTCCAATGGCAAGCCCTGTTTTTAGCTCTGCTCTCTGTCAATGCAAGGTATCTGGTCAGAAGTTCCAATTATCTTATCTATTAAGTGTCCTTTGTATTTTACAACAAAGATTTATCAATTAATATAAACTCAGAGAAAAGAGAGGGCCGTTGATAAAGGCAACCACTGTAAATGCCACTGGGTATGGTCAGAAACTTTGCCAAGGGAAAAAAAAAACAGTAAAAATAAAACAGCTCCACTTAATTTTATACTCCAACCTTTCATTCCACCTAGATCATTTTACTAATTCAAGGACCCAAATTTAATTCCCCTTGCAGATTTTTACTCCATTAAGATCATTTAAAAATACATGTATTTTTTTTTTTTTTTAGCTAAAAAGCTCCACTCCTAAGCTAATCTCAGTCAAAATAGGCAGCATATTGGGAGCATCCACCTCCTACAACCCATCACTCTTCCCTATTTTCAGAGCTTAGTCTCCTCCTGCTACTCCCTGATGCTTAGGGACCCCACCCTGCCTCACCCTGTTTAGCTCCCATCATCTTACCCTCCCTCAGCAGTGACACAAATCCAGACCCCTTGTTAATAGCAACCCTTCCCCACCCAGTGGTGACAATCAAAAATGTTTCCAGACAATGCCAAATGCCCCCTTGGGGACAAACTGCCTTCGGCTGAGAACCACTGACTTATAAAGTAATTACACTGTAGCTCTAAAACCATGCTTTACAAAGATTCACTTTTAGCCAGCCATATACATGTAATGTATTAAAATTTATATCTGTAAGGATTACCATGGTTTTTTCTCGTCCCTCAGCTAGTTTCCTTTTTTTATGTATGTGTTTATTACGATCAATTTCTACATCACCATACACATTTGATACATCCTCAAGAAGAACCAATGGAATTTGGGTTGGGGCATTAGGACCTATGGATAGGGGTAAAAAAACAAACATTTAGAAATGCAGCAAAGAGAATACTTACTCTATCAAAGAGGAGTTAACTAAACTGTGGCATGAAAATATAGGTCATTAAAAGGTATGTTCAGTGTGATCCCAATTAGGTAAACAAACAAGCACAGATGTATAGGAAAAAAGATTACAGATACACACCAAATCGTTAGGTTCTCTCTCAGCAGTGGATTATGAGTGAGAAGACTTTTTTGTGTTTGTTCTTATGTATCTGCAAATTTTTTACAAAATTTGTAAAAATTTTGAATCATAAAATTTCCAAAAAAAATTAAGACACAAAATTACATGTACACGATGATTACAAATTCAAACAAAATCTAAATATATGAAAGGCGATAAAGCAATATCCAAAAATGAGAGCTGTGTCCCACTGCCAAGGATTGTGGGTGATTACACCCCTTATTTCTATTTTTCAAACTTCCTACTTATATATATATATATATAAAATAAAATATCTTTGCCTAGTGTGAATACTTTGTGAAATCTACTTCAACACTTTGCTATGCCTGCTTTTCAAAATAAAGGCACTTGTTACCTGAGTTTAGTTTCACAGCACCACAACATCCTTAGATATAGAAATCTGTAATGAAACCATACTTACGTAAAAACCACTATCAGCTTAAAAAAGCACTGCAATTTTTTGGATCCAAGAACAATGGTTAAAGCAAACATTTTCATCTTCTTCGCCATCTCTACTGAGAATAGGACTTTGAGATACCCCTAAATTCTTAAACCCACCTTGGAAGAGAGATGGCTGTATGCTGTTGACATACTGGAAGGCACTCTTAAAGAAGACCAACATGGTAGAATAAACCACTTGGTTTTTGTATTTTGCATGAGCTTCATTGTCAAAGTTGTTCATGTATCTACAGAGATCCTTCATTCTGTGCAACAAATCACCATAGCTTCTGAAAGATGAAGGGTGATAAAACTTACTCAATTACTCTGGGCTTGTCAGGAAAAGGTCTAAAGAAACGCCATGATAGAACTGTTATTTTTGCCAACTATGCTCTAGGCATAGAAAATTATTCCCTATTATCTGCATATGAATTGCAAATTTCCTCTTCTGAATTTGAGCAGCAATCAGAGCAAGATCTCATGACATAAACATGTCAAGTAGCTTCTCTTTTCTCTGAAAAGAAGAGCTTCGAATCTTACTTCATCTTAAGAGTTCATATCAGTTAAGAAGTTTTGTTAATGAAGTAAAAATCTGCCTCTTTTTGATTAATGCTGAGTGTAACAGCTTTTGCCAAATGGAAAGAGTACCTACACATTATATGCTTTAAAAAAAAGTGCTTTTGTTTTTTTACAAGAATCCTAAGATTAAGCAAACAAAAGATCTAATAGGCAATTCTAGAAATAAACAATTTTTTTTTTACCGTCTTCCTTTATCCATCTGCCATTCACATCTCATTCCAACAACATTCAAAATCTTAAACAACCTTTCCCAAGGGTCCACAATCTGGGAAGATTTTTCAGTCAGCCCTTCTATTATGTACTTCTGAGAGCTACGTTTGCTAGGCGACATCAAATCAGATGTATCTTGGGCACCTGAGATGTGAGAAAAGAGGAGCCCACAATTAACAATATTACTACTTTATTGATGTGATATTTGATAGAGAAAGAAAAATGTCTGATCCCCCATTCAAAAGGCAAGAACATACAAACCAATAGGTTATGTATTTTGTTCAAGGACCCACAGCTGGCCAGTGGTATAAGTAGAAGTGAATTTTGAGCTGTGGTAAAAATATATGAAGCTGAGGGCATTAATATTACAATTCAGCAAGTAGTGTTTCAGTTAAGGAGTAGAACTGGTTCTAGAAAAGTCTCATCTCTTACCTACAGTATCTTTTTTCTAGGTACCATATTTTAGAAACACTATCAAGCTGGTATACATCCAGAAAAGGATAATCAGAATGATGAGGGATTTCTAAATTTGCAGTTTTACTGAAGTTTGTCCAAATGAAACGTCAAGATATTTGCACTTACCTTGATGCTGATTTTCTATTTGAGTAGACCTAGTGACATAATTGATATAAAATTCTGCTGCTTTGTTCAAGTACTTATATAATAAATTGGCAGGCAATCGAACATCGTGGTTGTTAATTATTAGAGGAAGGACATCACAAACTGTGGAAGGGGAGAAGTAAGGGAAAAAAACCCATTAGGTTGTCTGTCTGCCCTAGGGTTCTGGCAAAAACAAAATTTATTTTTAGTTATTTACTGTAGGTCTAAAATACGTAGGGAGCTCTTTCCCGTGTTCGCTTCCGAGATGACAAGGAAAAGAAGGAACAACGGTTGTGCCAAAAAGGGCCGCGGCCACGTGCAGCCTAATTGCTACGCGAACTGCGCCCGCTGCGTGCCCAAGGATAAGGCCATTAAGAAGTTCGTCATTCAAAATATAGTAGAGGCCGCAGCCGTCAGGGACATTTCTGAAGCAAGTGTTTTCGACGCTTATGTGCTTCCTAAGCTGTATGTGAAACTACATTACTGCGAGAGTTGTGCTATTCACAGCAAGGTTGTCAGAAATCGTTCTCGTGAAGCCCGGAAGGACGGAACACCCCCACCCCGATTTAGACCTGTGGGTGCTGCTCTACGACCTCCTCCAAAGCCTATGTAAGGTGCTGAGTCCTTAAAGACTGAAGAAATACTACTTTCTGGAGAAAAAAACAAATAAAATAGAAATTAAACTTAAAAAAAAAAAAAATATGTAGGGAAAAGTGAGAGCCACTGAGTGTACACTTTGGATAGACTGTACAAGGCATGGGACTGTATAACACAGTGAACATGTGGTGGAAGATGGACTGTGGTTAACAGTACAAATATGAGAGTGTTCTCTCATGAACTATAACAAATGTACAATATTAATACATGGTGGTAATAATAGGGGGTGTATGGAAAAAATATACTAAATGTATATACTATGGGCCACAGTTAGTGGTGAGTCTGATCATGTTCTTTTTCTTTATTTTTAAATATACTTTATTTTTTAAAAAAGATACTTAGATTACATAAATGCTACATAAAAAATATAGGGATTCCCATATGATCATGTTCTTTCATAATCTGTAACAAATGTTCCACAACAACGTAAGGTGTTGGCAGAGGAGTGATGTATGGGAATTCTGCACATTAGGCTTGACTGTTTTGTAAGCTCACAACTTTTCTATTAAAATTTTAAAATAAAGTAAAATATGGAAGGGGAAAAAAAAGCCCTACAACGCATTTGTTTAAAAATTGCAGGGGGACTTCCCTGGATGGAGTCAGGGAGGACACACATAAGCAGATTCTAACCTATTGGTAAGGCTCTAGCTCCAAAGTTGGGTGGTAGGTTCAGATGGCTGTTTATTATTATGCTTTATACTTATACATGGTTACACATATTCTTTTTTTTTTTTTCTTTCTCTGTTTCCACTTCTTTTTTTTAAATTTACATATATATATAAATATATTTTAAGAGGTGCTTATGGGAAGCAGCTGTGGCTCAATCAGTAGGGCTCCCGTTTACCATATGGGAGGCCCCGGGTTCGGTTCCCGGGGCCTCCTGGTGAAGGCAAGCCCGCCTGCACGGCGTGGTTAGCTGACCCAGCGAGCACAAGCAGCAAGGGGGGAATAAATGAATAAATAAATAAAATCTTAAAAAAAAAAAAAAAAAAAAAGAGGTGCTTAGATTACCGAAGATACTACACAGAACCCCCTGGGATTCCCATGTTGCCCACCCCCCACACCTCCCACCACATCCCACACAAACATCTCCCACAAGTGTGGCCCACCACCCTCAATGGACTTACACATTTTGGAGGTATCAAATATTACATAAAAACACTTCAGAAGTTGATTGATTATTTTTATTTATTTGTTTGTTTTTTAGGAGGTGCCGGCGATTGAACCCATGACCTCGTACATGGGAAGCAGGTGCTCAATCACTGAACTACACCTGCTCCCCTACAAATTGTTCAAATGCTTTCTGGGTGAAAAAATAAATAAATACACGAGGATTTAAATTCTATAGTATGAAGACTTCCTTTGCCTTCCATTAATCACCTTGTTCCCAAAGTGATCCTCAGCCCAGCCTATTCTACTTAGCATAAGGGAAGGAGAACAAAATACAAGCTCACCAAATAACTTTCTAAAGCAGTTAACAGGAGATTCTTGCTCTTCAATCGTTTCAGCCTCTAATAATGCCTCCCCAAGGCCAACCTGTTTTGAAATAAATTAATACTTTAAAAATGTGCCCAAGTTTTACGATGCCAGCGTTACATAAAGAAACAAGGAATTTTTGTATTGATACCATAGTTTGTATATTTAAGTGTACTCAAGAAACAAATATTTTCATTTTAAAGACTAGAAAACAAAAGAATGCATCAGCAACTCAGCTCAGAAGGGTCCCCAAACTCACCTGACTACCTTGACCTGTCTCAGTTATTCTCCTCTGAATCAGCAAAAATAAAATGCTAATAAAATGTCTATAGAAACTTAGGGAAAGCATTGCAACAGGAGTTAGAATAATAAAAGAGATGCAGATTTTCTAAGAAATGTGACAACTAACTTTATTCACTACATCAAGATGTACTGATTAGACAAAACTTGCCCCTTTCAAGAGTTCTCAAGAGTAGACAGTCATATAAACCGGGTTAGGCTGGGCAGAACTATTTGAGTTTTAAGGACATCTTTCCATTACTAATGCTCTAACATAGTAGAAAGACTACTTATCAATAACTACCAAGACATTTGCATTATCTTCCTTGCAACCACACAGGGATGCTCTATGGTAGGGGTGAAACAATGTGTAAGATTACATCACACAGAAAGTTAGAAGCTAGAGTAATGAACTAAGGGAGGTACGGAGAAGGTTATGCTGGGCCAGAAGCCAGAAAAACTGCATGGGAAAGAATAAGCAAGAATTTGAATTAACAGAGTTAATGGTTTGAATCCGGACTCTTCAGGCAATCCTGACTTACCGGCTATGGGAGGTTATTGAACACATGTGAGACTTAGTTTTCTCATCTGTAAAGCAGGACATTATTTACCTCAAGGGGCCTGGGGAGAAAATAGGAGATACCTAGGACTTAACAATGCCTGCCAACAGCCCTCAATAATTATCACAGATAAAGGGAAGAGGCAGGAATAGAGGGAAAGTGTCCAAAGGGCAGCTGGACATGAAAAACATGTCTGTTAAGATTACAGACAATGTACTGCTCTCACTTCAATTCACGTGCATTGTTGCATACAATGGAATAAGGATTCTTTCCAAACTTCACTGTACTTTACAGGTTGCAAATAAATAGTACTGTCAAAGCTTTATGACTGTTTTGCTGCTGCTAAGACAAAAAAAGTTTGATAGCAGTGATATCCTTTTAGCTTTACTGACAAAGATGTCTGGATTTAAGTTCAGTCCTATCAAGTGCTCCTCAGAGTCTCTGCTTTAGTATATAATACACAGTAAAAAGCTCCCACCCATACTGATGAATCTGCAGATGATCAGTCTGCTCTTCAGAGAGAAAGGAGAGGATCAGTCTTACCCCATGTTGCACCACTGTTTCAGGGAAGCGCCTCAAGAGCAGAAGCAGCATTTCCGATCGTTCCAGGGTGTTGAAGCATTGTTCTGTGACCTTCAGGAGCATTTCACACTGGACCCGGCCAGGAAGCGTCTCAAATAAACCTGGATACAACACATTTCACTCTTTTCAAGTTTTTGGAAGGTGAAAGGGAAAGACAATACTGAAACAAAAGTATAAGGATGGCATTTTCATGGACAGAATTATAAGCAATACGGGAAGGATCACTGCCCTTGGGTTTCATCCACAACCTGGCAGGCTTTGGGGTCAGACAGCATTTGGCACAAGATGTTTGCTGAATGACCGTAAAACGTTTGCAGGCTTTATGAGATCCAGAAGACAAGAATGATGTACATGAAGGGTCACGACAGTGCCTGCTGCAGGCCTGAGATAAAAAGCATGTGCTTGTTTAAGCTGAAATGATCTAAACCATCTACTTTCTTTTTTATCCAGAATTGAAATCTTTGATTGGCTGCAGCAACCAACACAGAGAGAATGTTAAAAGAGAAAGGAGATGATAAATTTTTTTTTTTTTTTTTTTAATTTTACCGGGAGGTCCCGGGGATGGAACCCAGGTCCCTCCATATGGCAGACGGACGCCCAACCATTTGAGCCACATCCGCCCCCCGGAGATGATAAATTAATAAAAGTTTTTCTCCTGTTTTATGGAGATCTGCCTAATCTACAAATGCTCTCTAATTTCTCTAAAACCTGTTAAAAATACACTTGGTTCCCAGGGCTCACTGATAAGTCCACATCCTTTAAGGAAGCACAGAGGGTTCTAAGCAAATGCTTGCAGGGGACAAAGCAACATCGTTTGTACAGACTTTAGTTGTCAAGAATACACATATTGGGAAGCGGCTGTGGCTTAATCGGTAGGACTCCCGTTTGCCATGTGGGAGGCCCCGGGTTCGGTTCCCGGGGCCTCCTGGTGGGGGCAGGCCCGCCCGCACAGCGTGGTTAGCTGACCCAGCGAGCACAAGCAGCAAGGGGGGGATAAATGAATAAATAAATAAAATCTTAAAAAAAAAAAAAGAATACACATATGGGCACTAACACCACAGACAAGAGTTTTTTGTGAAATTACTTTACATAATTTGGTATTCCAGAAATGGTAATGTATAGACCATTAAGTTATCACTCCATTCTTACTTCGTAAAAATTGGGTCTGTTTATCCTGTGAATCATTTCTTAATGCTGATGTAATAATGCTGATTTCTCTCCATACCACCGGCTGGTCAGGGAAATTCACAAACCTATTTTTAAAATGAATGCATTAAATTAAAATGTCAAATTCTACAGAGTATCTGAAAAAGAAAGTAAGAACATTAGCATTTGGAGAAAAACACATATTTCTTTATTCTAAGTGAATACTTAGATGTGCCCAAACCAAAATAATGATAACGAAAATAAAAACTAGTTACGAAAAATGAAGGTACTTATAAGTCTTTAGAGGTTTTTATAAGTGAAAAGACAAGCCACCATAAAATATAAAGAACTCCTAAAAGTCAACAAGAAAAAAACAAACTACTCCCCCCAAAATGGACAAAGGCAAATCACAGGAAAATATAAATAGCCAAAGAGAACATATGAAAAGATACTCAATCTTATTAGTAATATAATAAACACAAATTAAAAAAAAAACCCAATATGTCATTTTTTTCCTGTCACATTGTAATGCTAGCAAGAGTGTGGGGAAAAAGGGTTCTCATACACTGGTGGTAGAAATGCAAACGGGTATAGTATTTTTTGGCATCAAAATTTAAAATCATTAAATTTAAAATTTAAAATTTAAATTTAAAATCAAAAGCTTAAATGTGCATACCCTTTGACTATAAAAATCTATGTCTAAGAATCTATTCTACATAAAAATACCCAAAATATGAAGTTGTTTACTGATACTCTGAATATAATTTCAGATTACTGGAAACTAAATCAATGTCCCAAAAACAAAAGTTATCATGAGATGCTGTGCAGGCACAAAAAAGTACATATCTACATACTAACATGGAAAGAGATCCTTTATAATAGGTAAAGAAAGAAAGTTGCAGGAAAATATGAAGAGTATGATCTCATTTTTGTTAACTCCCCCAAAGCCTTTTTTTTTTTTTTTTTTTAAATGTATTGTTTTTATATGTATAAATATATATGCACAAAACTGGTGAGGTTAGGAGGGACTTTCAGTTTTTATTCTCTATAGTTGTTTGAACTTTTTACAATGACCATGTATTATTTCGAAAAGAAAAAAAAAATTGGATAGAGAAGTTAAAACGAGAATAAAACGTAAGAACTGCAAAATTTCTCTGCAGAAGGCCTGTCAGCAGTTAATGGAAGGCCTAGACTTATTAGGAAGTAAACTTTAGGTACCAGAGATCTAGACGGACTTGCAGATCTTCCCCCAATTCCCAGTTCCACACTCAGCAGCGAAACCTCACTGAGAAATGCAGCGCAGTAAAAGCTGCAGCGAAGCCATCAGCCAACTCACATGTCATACAGCAGCCTCCCGGCGGTGGCCGTCCGCTCTGCGTTGCGCTCGATGGTGTACATCTCATACTGCAACACACACCGGGCCACCAGGTCAGTCACCTCCGCCCCGGGCACTCACTGAGCACCCTCCCCGCGTGCACCCGCGGGCCCGAGGGTGAAGCCTCGCCTGGGCCACAGGGCCCCACACAAGGCGGCCTTTCTGCAAGGGCTTGGCAGTGTGACCCTCGGCCTCGGTTCCCAGGAATAAGGGGGTAGCAGACGCTTCACAAATGGCTGCCATTATTAGGAATGGCGTTTTCCCAGTGGCGAGGATGAGCTGCCGGGGCCAGACAGCACCACAACACGCCCCCAGCGTACAACCAAACCGGACGTCCAGGGGGGCCCGCAGTCTCTCCAGGTGTGGGCCTTACGGGAGAGGAGGCGTGGGAAAGGTGTAGGGGAACGGGGGCGGCGGAGGTAGAGCCCAGAGGGGGTCCCAGGGAAGGGCAGGGCCGGCCGAGACCCCCAGGCTGGCGCAGCCTCCGGCCCACGGCCGCAGGGGCGCCCAGCGGTGCTCCCTCCCCGCACGGCGGCTGCGCGCGCGGCCCCGACCTCACCTGGATGTTAAAGTCGGCCGGGTAGAGGCTGCGGGCCGTGATCAGCCATGCCTTCGCTGCCCACAGGTCCTGCTGTACCAACTCCCGGGCTCGCTGCACCAGGAACTCGCAGTCGCCCTGGGCCGACATGACCCGGGAGACGTCGGGCCCCGGCGTGAAGCCGCCGGACCTTCCGGCTCAGGCCGCGCCGCCGCCGCAGCCGCCGCGGGGGAGGCCACTGCGCATGTCTGAAGTCACACGGCAGCCAACGAGCCGATCCCGAGAGGTTTTTCCGGGTTTTGGGAGCAGCCGCCTCCGGTCGTCTCTCGGAAATCACCAGCTCGCTTCCTCCTTTGAGGAGCCAGCGTTTTTTGTACCAGCTCTTCCGGGTCACCTGAAAAATGTGGAGAAGTGGATTTCCGCTCCAGGGTGACCGTGCTCGAGCCCGCGAGCATGCGCGGAAACCTGCCGCCCTTCTGCTTGTTTACCTCTGCGGTGTTTGGAAGTGGCGGGGTGGGCTGGTAGCTCCGTGGGATACAGGGGGTCCCTGGGTATTCCCTGAGGCCTGGGGAAGATATTTGGGAGGAAAAGGCAGGTAGGGCGCTCTTGTGTGACCCCAGAGGGCTCCCGGGGAGGCGGCGGGAAAGGGGGCTGCGGGTGTGCGCGGGAAGCCCTTTCTGTCGGCGTGGGTTTGAGGGACCTGTCCCTGGGGTTACGGTGCTGGGGAGACGCACCTCAGTCTTAGATTTATGGGACAAACAAAACAAAACAAAGCAAAACCGGGTTTGAGTTACAGTCCTTGCCTAGTATTTTGTCTGCTGCTTTTATCTTTACTAAATAACGTTGTCGATTCGCATTTGCTCACTAGTTTCTCCAACAAGCACTTAGTGAGCTCTTGCAATAATAAGTCCTTGGAAGGTTCTTGACTGAATGCTGTGGGAGCCACGAAGATGACTAAATCACTACCCCAGCAAGGGTTACAATATTATGGGCAGGTGACCTACAGAATAATAACCACTATTTTTATTTTATTTTATTTTAAAGAAACTTTAGATTACATAAGTGTTACATAAAAAAAATATATAGGGGATTCCCATATGCTCCCTCCCTCCCTCCTCCCACGCTTTTCCCACATTAACAACATCTCTCATTAGTGTGGTACATTTGTTACAATTGATGAACACATTGAAGCATTGCTACTACCTGTGGATTATAGTTTACGTTATAGTTTACACTCTGTCCCACACAATTTTGTAAGTTATGACAAAATATATAATGGCCTGTATTCATCATTGCAACATGATGTGGAACAATGCCAATGTCCCAAAAATGCACCCATATTACACCTATTTTTCATTCTCCCTCTCCTCAGAGCCTCTGGTGGCCACTGCCTTTATATCAATGTTACAAGTTCTTCCATTGCTATAATAAAAATGCCTATAGTAGAATAACAGTAAGTCTACTTTAGTCCATTGTTCATTCCCCAATCCTGAGCATTTGGGGTTGGTGATGCCCACTCTTCCTCTAATTGAGAGGGGGCTTAGATCCCATGGGGCAGATGGATGGGACTGTCTTGCTTGCAGTTGCAGACCCTCTCTGTTCCTTGGGATGGGCGTTGTCCATCATCATCACCTTGTTAGTTGTCCTGGGTGAGTCCAATGAACTGAAGAGTAGGTGTTGCAACTCTGCTGAGATTCAGGGCCCAACTGGCACATGGACAGACCAAAGATTCCTCCAACCAGAATTGATGTCATTTTCACCAAGACTCCAGATTTATTTTCCATTTGAGAGCAGGAAAATAATCTCCCTGCTCTGTGAAAAGGAGCTACACTTAAGAGCAGGAGAAAGCAGTATTTTTTTTTTTTTTTTTTTTTTTTTTTGCCTAAGAGGAAGAATGTACCCAAAAGTGAGTTCTGAATAGTTCGTTGGAGATTTTAATCCATGTTCTATTTATAAAAATTTTAGCAAAATTCTATTACCATTCCTATGTTCCATTTAAAGCCAAGAGACTAAGCATTCAAAGCTGATTTTAAGGAAAGCGGATGTGGCTCAAATGATTGGTCTTCCATCTACCATATAGGAGGTCCAGGGTTCAATTCCCAGGGCCTCCTGGTGAAAAGCAAGCTGGCCTGCACAGAAAGCTGGCACAGCAAGATGATGCAATAAAAAGAGACACAGAAAAGAGACAATAAGAGATGCAGCAGACCAGGGAGCTGAGGTGGTGCAAGAGATTGAGCGCCTCTCTCCACTCCAGAAGGTCCCAGGTCCCTGTGCTGCCTAAAGAGAAAACAAGCAGACACAGAAAAACACAGAGAGCAGACAGTGAGTGCAGAACAAGGACGGTGGCGGGGTGAGGGGAATAAATAAATAAATCTTAAAAAAAAGAAAAGCTGATTTTACGTTTGCAAAAAAAATTATGACTATGCACTTCCATACAAGAGAAAATTATAAATATTTTAATAAATATGAATTTATTCTATTACATTACTATTTGTGCTTATATGTAAAGTATAACTTATATACTTACTAATTATAATCACTGTGAATTAACTAATAACTTTAAAATTAGTGGTGAGTTAGTGTGCTAGTTTTAGAGATAGTGACAAGAAGGGCGGTCACAAAGGAGCACTATGTAAGTCACCAATGTTATAAAATCCAGTCATGTCTGAGCTTTTTTATTTTGCTATTATTTAAGGGTAATTGTAATTTAAAAAATCTTTCCCCATACTTGACTTTTTCAAAATTTGATTTGTTTCATTAGTTTCTTCAGTGATATCCTTAGCCAAGATTCACTGCTTAACCTCATTCATTCTGTATATATTGTTGCCATATTAGTATTCGAGAGCATTAAATCCAAAGGTGCTGTTTAATGTCCCCTGATTATGCAAAGAAACATCCTAATTGTGTGATCAATTTGTAGGCCAGGATTTCTCAGTGGCAGAATTCTTTTGGCTTACAAAGTATAGGTCATAAACAGATTGCTGGTTTAAATATCTTTTTTTTTTTTCCCATTATTTCATTGACTTTAATATGTGAAGTTTTATATAAGAATTTTCAAATGGCAAAAATGACTAATTTGATCATTAAACTTTATGTTTTGGGTCTCACATTTTTAAAAAAAGAGAACTGTACACATGTTCTTGCATCTTTAATTCTCTAGTGTTCTATTTGAAATCTACAGGCTAAATAAGAGAACTCTGGCTGTAGTTTAGATGCCAACCGAATGTAATTGCCTCTGACTTTTTGCCAGAATATAACATGAGGGATTGTGGCTATCTGCCTGGATTCTGAATGGTCTCCAGCTAAACATTTCTCCATGGTGTCATGTTGGCCTCTCAAAGTAGAGAAGGGAGGTGCCACACAGATGAGTTTACCATCTTTCTCCTCTGTGGCATGACCTTGAAGCCTCACTGAGAATCTGGGCACTTAGCTCATGTTTTCCATCACAATTTCTAAGTTTTGTAAAATACCTGTCATCCAGCACTGTAGCCTCAAGTTCCATGAACTCAATTCATGATTTGAAGTAAACCTTATATTGCTTTTTACATTCCACTTCAAAAATCTTAAAACTCTAATATATCAGTCTCTGAACACAGCCTCCTAACAACACAACTCGTGCTCACTCCTTGGTTCTTTTAAGTAATGTCCTCATTTCTCTTCTCTGTTTTTAGCTTCACAGATCATCTGCCTTCTCCTGGGCTTACCATGCTACTCTGTTTTAGTTTCCTCATTGCTAAAGTAAATACTATGCAATGGGTTGACTTAAACAATGGAAATTTATTGGCTCACCGTTTTGAGGTTAGGAGAAGTCCAAATCAAGGCATCATCAATGTGATGCTTTCTTCCTGAAGAGTGGTGTTCTGGGGCTGGCTGCCAGTGGCCCTTGGTCCTTGGTGCCTCTGTCACATGGCAAGGCACATGGCAAACTCTCCTGGCCTCTCCCTTCTCTTCCTGGTTCCCTTGACTTTCTGGCTCCTCCCTTTGGATTTCTCTCTGTGTGACCTTCCCTTTAAGGCCTTCAGTAATAGGATTAGGACCCATCCTGGGCCACACCTTAACTGAATAATCTCATCAAAAGGTCCTATTTATAAGGGCACACCCACTGGAATGGATTAAGTTAAAGATGTTTTTCTAGGGTACAAGCCACCATACACTCCAAGCACGTTTAACATCATTGCCCTCTTTTCCTACTACTGTATCCATTCTACAGATTACCAACCCTTGATCCACGTATGGATATTATGACTGGCTTGTGATCGGTGTACAATAATTATTTGTTCAGTCACTATTGCGGTGACTGCTGAAGAATAGCACATAAATGTGCAAATTGATGTTGTAACAGTTGTAGTATCACTTTGGGATCTCACCTACTCCACTTTCCATTCTCTCAACAACTATTTCAAGCCTTTGTAACTTTTCTCAAGTGCCACCCCTAATCCATAGTCTCTTCACCTTGAGTAGATGACCTTGCCCTTTACTGAGAAGATTGAGGCCATCAGATGTAAACGTCTTCAAATTTTGGAGACCATGGCCATGTTTATCTTTCAAGACTGAGGATCTGATCATGTCACTCCCTTCCTAAACTCTTTGGTGGCTTCTGACTTTGCTGTTATCTAGCTTGCAGCCACCTCTCTGGCCTCATCTTTTGTCTCCACCACTATCCCCTAAACTTCTTTCAGTTCCTCAATGTATATTCTCCGTCATCTCCATGCATTCAGATATACTATGGCCTATGCTCTGCCTAGAACACTCCCCACTGCCAGCTTCACCAGGCTAATTGACATAGCACTTCTGCAGGGAAGCCTTCCTTGACTCTGTCCCCCCCTTTGTTCCCATGGTCCTTATTAGACTGTTTCATAACTGATGGTTTACCAGATAGTAAGTTCTATTAGAGAAGGGGCCTTGTCTATCTTTTTTGCTGTTACTTGCTGTGATGGTTAGGTTAATGTGTCAACTTGGTCATGGTAATGGTGCCCAGTTGTTTGGACAAGCAAGCACTAGGCTAATTTGTAATACAAAGGTATTTTATGGGCTTTAATCATCAGTGAGTTGATTGCATCTATGGCTGATTATACTACAGTCCGCTGAGGAGATTGCCATCGGCAATGAATGATATCTAATCACTGGAAGGCCTTAAAACAGGGGTTCTAAACAAGGGGTCCATGAGCTTGAATTGAAATAAAAAAACCAAAACAACGTTATTCTTGTGGGTACGTGTTAGTGCGGGTGTGATATATTTATTAAATAATACACAGTATAGTGTGGACTTAGTAAGGGGTCAGTGGTTTTCACCTGACTGGCAAAGGGGTCCATGGAACAAAAAAGGTAAAGAACCCCTGCCTTAAAAGGAGAAGTGATTTCAGCATTCGGAGAGAGAATTTCCATCTCTACTTCAGACAGCCAGTGTGTCCTGTGATACTCATTGAGGACTTTCATCAGAGCCTGTGGTTTGCAGCCTGCCTAGGGAATTTGGACTTTTGCGTCCCTGCAGTTGTGTAAGACAATTTTATAAAGTCTCATACTATTGACAGATATCTCCTATCAGTTCTGTTTCCCTGACCAATACACTTGCCTATCCCCTGAGACATGCCCCACATTTATTAATAGTAGGTTATCAATAAATATAGGTGAATATTGAATTTTCTGATCCTTTGCTTACAACTTTGCATAAAACCTTTGATTTTATACAAACTTCATCACCTCTAGTTTCAGAGTTAGATAAAGGGCCCCTTTTGTTCAGGGCCAAAATTTTCAATTGTGCCATGAATTCCATACCTCAAGTTTCCTCAAAGGGTCTGCCTTATTGGTTATCCCCACTTCCATAGTTTCAATCTCTTTCTACTGGTTCCTTCCAGTAGAGGAAGTGTTTTTATTGGGTGCTGCAGTTTCCTCTTGATTACTGTAGTGGGTGTTGTGTGCTCTGTTTGGATTCCCCACACGAGGCTGGCAACACCCATCCCCAAAGGCTGTGAGCATTGACTGCTTCCCGTTCACATCTGTCCCCTTTTCTGGGGAATTGTCCTCAGTTTCTCTCAGAAGTTAGACATCGCCAAAGAGGCAATGCAGGGTCCTGATTCAGCTGGGCCATACCTTAACTGAAGTAACCTCATCAGCTCTCCAGCCCTATATCATAATCTTGTCCACAGGGACCTTGATCATCTCTCCCTCCCACAAGACATCACACTGGTCCATTATATTGATGATATCATGCTGATTGGACCTGGTGAGCAAGAAGCAGCAACTACTCTAGACTTATTGGTAAGGTATTTGTTTGAGAGAAGATGGGAGATAAATCCAACAAAAATATAAGGGCCTTTCCCCTCAGTGAAATTTCTAGATTTCCAGTGGTGTGGGGCATGTCGAGATAGCCCTTCTAAAGTGACAGATAAGCTATTGTATCTGGCCCTTCCTATAACCAAAGAAGAGGTGCAATGCTTAGTTGACCTTTTTGAATTTTGGAGACAAATATCCTTTGTTTGGGTATGCTACTCCAGCCCATTTACCGAGTGACCAGAAAAGCTGACTGGAACAAGAGGAGGTTCTGTGACAGGTCCAGGCTGCTGTACAAGCTCCACTACCGCTTGGGCCATATGATCCAGCAGATCCTATGGTGCTGGAAGTGTCAGTGGCAAATAGATATGCCATCTGGAGCCTTTGGCAGGCCCCTATAGGAGAATCACAATGCAGACCCTTAGGATTTTGGAGCAAAGCCATGCCATCTTCTGCAGATAACTACTCTCCTTCTGAGAAACAGCTTTTGGCCTGCTACTGGGCCTTAGTAGAGACTAAACACTGAACTACAGGTCACCAAGTTACCACGAGACCTGAGTTGCCTCTCATGAGCTGGGTATTGTCTGATCCACCAAACCATAAAATTGGGCGTGCACGGCCGCACTCCATCATAAAGTGGAAGTGGTATATATGAGATAGGGCTTGAGCGGGCCCTGAAGGCACAAGTAAATTACATGAGGAAGTGGCCCAAATGCCCATGGTCACCCCTCCTGCCACAGCCCACAGCCATGGCCTCTTGGGGAGTACCTTACAATTAGTTGACTGAGAAAGAGAAAACTCGGGCCTGGTTTACAGATGGTTCTACAAGATATGCAGGTACCATCCTAAAGTGGACAGTTGTAGCCCTGCAGCCCCTTTCTGGGACGTCCCTGAAAGACAGTGGTGAAGGTAAATTCTCCCAGTGGACAGAACTTTGAGCAATGCACCTGGTTGTTCATCTTTTTTTAACGAATAAATTTTATTGATACATATTAATAAAGCATAAATAAAGCATAATAAAGGAGAAATGGCCAGAGGTGCATTTGTACACAGATTAATGAGCTGTTGCTAGTAGATTGGCTGGATCGTCAGGGACTTGGAAGGAATATGATTGGAAAATTGGTGATAAAGAGGTCTGGGGCAGCGGTATGTGTATAGAACTTTCTGAGTTGGCAAAAAACATGAAAGTATTTGTGTCCTACGTGAATGTTCACCATAAGGTGACTTCAGGAGAGGAAGATTTTTTATAATCAAGTGGATAAGTTGACCTGTTCTGTGGATAGCACTCAGCCTCTTTCCCTAGCAACTCCTGTCATTGCCCAATGGGCTCATGAACAAAGTGGCCATGGTGGTAGGGATGGAAGTTATGCATGGGCTCAGCAACATGGACTTCCTCTCACCAAAGCTGACTAGGCTATAGCCACTGATGAGTGTCCAATCTGATAGGACATCATTCCCCGAGGTGATAACCTGGTGGCCAGTTGATTATATTGGACCACTTTCATCTTGGAATGAGCAGCGATTTGTTCTAACTGGAATAGACACATACTCCAGATATGGGTTTGCCTTCCCTGCATGCAATCCTTCTTCCAAAACTACCATCTGTGGACTTAATGAATATTCCTCACAGCATTGCTTCTAATCAAGGAACCCACTTCACAGCAAATGCTGTGTGGGAATGGCCACATGCTTATGGAATTCACTGGTTTTACCATGTTCCCCATCAACCTGAAGCAGATGGATTGAATTGCTGGAATGGCCTTCTGAAGACTCAATTATGGCCTGAACTAGGTGGCAATACCTCTCAGGGCTGGGACAATGTTCTCCAGGAGGCTGTGTATGCTCTAAATTGGTATTCACTTTATGGTACTGTTTCTCCCATAGCCAGGATTTATGGGTCCAGGAATCAAAGGGTGGAAACGGGAGTGGCACCACTCACTATTACTCCTAGTGACCCACTAGGAAAATTTTTGTTTCCTGTTCCTGCAACCTTAAGCTCTGATGGTCTACAGGTCTTAATTCCAAAAAGAGGAGTGCTTCCACCAGAGAACACAATGATTCCATTGTACTGGAAGTTAAGACTGCCGCTTTGGGCTCCTCATGCCTCTGAATAAACAGGCAAAAAAGGAGTAGTACTTCCACCAGGGAACACAGCAATGATTCCATTAACTGGAAGTTAAGGTTCCCACCTGGCCACATTGGGCTCTTCATCCACTGAATCAACAGGTAATGAAGGGAATTACTGTACTCGCTGGGGTGATCGATCCTGATTATCAAGGGGAAAAAGGGCGGCACCTACACAATGGAGGTAAAGAAGATTTTGCCTGCAATACAGGAAATCCCTTAGGGCGTCTCCTAGTACTGCCATGCCCTGTGATTACAGTCAATGGAAAATTGCAACAACCCAATCCAGGCAGGACTAATAATGGCCCAGAATCTTCAGGAATAAAAGTTGGGGTCACTCCACCAGCAAAGAACCAAGGCCAGCTGAGGTGCTTACTGAGGGTAATGGGAACATGGAATGGATAGTGGAAGAAGGTAGTGATAAATATGAAATTTGACCGTGTGACCAGTTACAGAAACAAAGATTGTAATGGTCATGAATATGTCTTCTTTGTTTTGTTATGAGTGTGTTTGTCTATGTACATAAAACAAATATCTTTGTTTTCTTCCCTATCATATGACATAAGTTATATTACTTTCATGCCGTATTGGTATTTAAGGATGCCAAGCTTAAGAGTGACTATTACCCAAGGACTTGCACCCTATTCTGAGGGATTTAGTGTGTTTCTGATTGTACGCGGGACAGTTGAGTATTGTTAGGTGGGAAATATATATGTCTGTTATTGTTTTTTCTTAGAGACTACATTTGGTTTAAAGTGATGTGTATGGCTGCCAAGTTGACAACGGTTGGACTGTGATGGTTTGGCTAATGTGTCAACTTGGCCAGATAATGATGCCCAGTTGTTTGGTCAAGCAAGCACTGGGCTAATTATAATAAAATGGTACTTCATGGACTTTAATCATCAATGAGTTGATTGCATATATGGCAGATTACATCTACAATCAACTGAGGAGATTGCCATCAGCAATGAGTGACGTCTCATCCAATCAGTTGAAGGCCTTAAAAGGAGAAGTGATTTCAGCATTCAGAGAGAGAATGGCCATCTCTATTTCAGACAGCCAATATCTCCTGGGAAACTCAATGAGGACCTTCATCTGTGTCCCTGGCTTGCAGCCTGCCTCTCCATGGTTATATGAACAATTTTATAAACTCTTATACTATTTACAGATATTTCCTGTCAGCTCTGTTTCCCTAGGGAACCTTGACTAATAACATTTTTGAAGAATATAGCTTCCTTCCTGTTTTTTTTTTTTGTGTGTAATAGAAATTTTCTCATTTTGGGTTTTGTCTGATGTTTCCTCTGTATTCAATTCAGTTTTGCATTCTCAGCTGTGCTACTACATACGTCATATGTCCTTCTCAGGTTATCACATCTGGAGGTGCACAATGTCCATCTGCCTCTCATTGGTGATGTTTATTTTGATTACTCAGTCAAAGTGTGGTCTGATTTCTTCACTGTATCATTACTATTTCTTCCCTTTTAACAATAAGCAGACTGTAGAGACACTTTAAAGTCATGAAAATATCCTGCCACAGTGGAATTCAACTCTTTTTATAAGGCTGGGGCAATGATGGATAATGGTGGTGAGCCTTTCAGTATAGCCTTTTCCCATCCTGCCATGTCAGCCTGGAAGCAAAGAGATAAATTCCTTTAGGCCTTGATAGAAGTTTTCTGCTTCTCCACCCATGTCTTGAGTTAAAAGTTCAAGATACAAAACTAATCTTTTTCTAAGATACCAAACTATGTATTGTTGCCTTAGTGATCAATTAAAAAAAATTGTTTTTTCTCTCTACTACACTGCATCCCATGCCATGGTAGTCATAATTTGAGTAATCCTGATGCCATGGCACAGTATGGATTTCCAGGGTTCTAGTTTCCCCTGGTAGATCCATTTATGAGAATCCTGGAATTCATTTTGAGGATCTGTTTTCCAATGCAATGTTTAGTATCATTTACTCTATTAGGCAGGGCCCTAAGAAAATACAAATTATCCTCAGATGGATTTCTGAAGGAATTTATAAAAGGACCATTTATAGCCATGTAGATAGAGTTTAGGACTCAATAGGGATGTTGAGGGATGCAGGAAATAGCAACAGCAGGATTACCACCTCTAGACCTGAAGAGTGAGAGCTGGGATCAAAAGGGAGGGGCAATCCAGCAGGAGCTGTTTTCATAGAGGGATATAGCCACTGCTAAAACCCTTGCACTGATATAGGAAGAAAGAGTGGGAAATACACTGACTTCTCTCTCCTGCCCTCTGAGATCTTGCTGGTGTTTCCTATTGGAAGCTAGAGGGCAAGGGAACTCAGCAAATACAGTCTGTAGGGGTCAGCCATCTGGAGCATAGAGCAGGGCAAAAAAGTGTGCAGATTGGAAATAGGGCACTGAAAGGAAATGGAAAATACACTACTCTTCACTGTCTCTTCTGAGGAACTGATTTTTGGCTTCATTTGTTTTGTTCCTGCAGTACCCTATGCAAATCCACCCTTAAAATGCTTCTAACATTTCATTACATCTTTTTCTTTATTTATTATACCATGATGAAGAGTGCAAAAACAAAACAGTATAATTCCATTTAACCTCTGTTCTGCCTACTATGCTATTATTGTCACATATAATGCTTCTACATATATTATAAACTCCACAATATGTTATTTTGCTTTAAATGTTTAATTGGCTTTTAAAGAATTTAAGAAAAAGAAGAAAAGTCTTTTATATTTACCAATGTGTTTATCATTTCTGGTAGATCTGAACTTTTATATGGTGTCATTTTCCTTCAGCCTGAACTTTCTTTAGCCTTTCTTGTAGAGCAGGTCTGCCAGCAACAAATTACTTCAACTATCTTTTATTCTGTCCAATCTGCAGTTAATCCTAAGCAACAAATTTTTTTTTCCAGAGATAGTATTTTTTCAGTTTTAGGGTTTATATTCTTTTTTAAAAAAACACTGTTTTCATGATCCTCCTAAATTCTTTATCTCTTTACCCATTATATCCATATTTTATCTAGTTTCTTTAATGTATTTATTATAGTTATTTTTAAATCTTTGCTCTTGCTGATTTCAACATGGCATCTGTGTGTCTGTTTCTATTGCCTGATTTTTCTTTTTACTCCAGATCTCATTATTCTTTTTCTTTGCATTTTTAGTAATTTTTTTGGCTGTATACATATACTTAATGATTTGTTTTAAAGGCTCTGGATTATTTCCTTCAAAACAGTATTAAACTTTATTCTTACAGGAAACTAAGTTAATGTGGACCATCTTAATTCTGTTGAGACTTGGTTCTAGGCTTTTAAAAGGTTGGCCTATTTCAGTTTTTCCATTTATTCTAGGTCATGGTCTTCATTTCTAGAACATGGCCATTCTGATTTCTCAACTGAATTGCCAGCATATTGACCACGTTTTCACCATTCTGGCTGGATTAGTGGGTCTGTCCAGCAGTGTGATATCTCTGATATTTTTCGTCAACTCTCAATCCTTCAGCAGTTTTTCTCTGCTAGGTTTTGTGGAGTCCTACTTTAGGTACATAGCTTAAGATTTGTCCAAGGACTCCAGAGGAACCCTGATGCGTATTTTTGGTCTCTTTTTCTGTAGCTCTCTCCTTTACGGTAACCACCTCCCCAAATTTCCACTGTCTTAGCAGCTCTGAATAGCAATCTCTGTTACTTCTGCCTAGTGAGACAGATCCTTGCTTGGGCTTCACTCCTCCTGGACTTTGTCTGGAAAATGCCTCCTGGCAGAAAGCCTGGGTGGATTTGGAACTCACCTGCTATGCTTCCTACCTTCCAGGATCATGATGTACTGGTAGGTGCTTGAAAAAAAGTTGTTAGACTTTTTATCTATTTTTTTGGTTGTATAAAAAAGTGGGAGGATAAGTGCGATTCAAACTAATCTATCCTGACCAGAACCAGAAGTCATTTACTTTAGAAAATTACTTTCATCATGTCCTCATTTTTCTGATTTTTTTTTCCAGTTTGAAATAAATCTCACCTCTTAAATCAGAACATTTATTTTTAAATATTTTTTTTACAGCATATTACATACTGGTACAGTCCATTCTAAATTCTCAGTGTCAAAATTCTTATTTAACATTTATGAAAACTGAAAGCAAGTTGCTGTGTGGAATTTAGAATTATTGAGTGTTATAGCTGGAAATTAATTTTTGATAACATTTTAAGGGTTATTGTAACATTTTGATGTTGGAAAAAGGCCCCAGGAGAAGAGAAGCAAGCCGTTCGCCTGATCATCTACAGCTGACCTTGTGGAGGAAACAGGAGCTAAGCCCAGAGAGAAACGCAGCCCCGGGAAGAGAGGAACCCCAGAAGCCTGAACCCTGGCAAACGCCGGCAGCTGTCTTGCTCCAACATGTGGCAATGGACTGTGGTGAGAGAAGAAACTTAATGCTTTATGGCCTGGTATCTGTGGACTTCTACCCCAAATAAATACCCTTTATAAAGACCAATCCATTTTTGGTATTTCACATTAGCACCCCTTTGGCTGACTAATATAGTTATATTGAATTACATTCCAGATAGCGCAAGGGCTGGTATATGTAGTACTTGAAGCAAAAGAAGGTTTGTGTATGTATGTGTGTATGTAAATAAAATGTAAAGCAGAGCATAGCAGTAGTAAAAGGATTTGGATCCTTGGAAATTGCAGCTAGAGGCCATCCTGTAACAATGAACTTGCCACTATGATAACAGTTATTTGCCATGCACTTAGATCTAAAATCTTACATTGGTGTGTGGTAACATCTATTGTGGACAGAGTTCTCAGGTACAGTCCCCACAATGAGGGAAAAATACTTGCCCAAAGTTTATGTTCCTCTTGGATTAGGCTTTCTCTGACTGCTTCATCCTATGTCTTAAACGGTTTTCCCCAACTCCTTTCATCATTATACATCATCATGCATTTTGTTATTTTTCATGGTTTTCATAAGGGTTTGATTTATTTCTTCAATTAGATGGCAAGCTTTTGAGGTTAAAAAAAATGATTTTTTTTTCATTTTAAAAACAATTTATTGAAGTGTATCATTCATGCATGAACATATATAGGCAAGAAATGCATAGTAAAAGCTATGAGCCCACAAAACAAACATTCACAACATCATACAGGGCTCCCATACATCACCCCACCACAAACACTTTGCATAGCTGTGAAACATACGCAACAAACCATGAAAGAGCATCTTTAAAGCACCACCACCAACCATAGCCCGTATGGCAGTTTTAAATTATTAGCAAATTCCCAAAACAGAAATGGATTATGTTTGTGAACTGGTCTGTTCCTCTGGGTGTGATAACCCTTTGATTGTATTGTATTCGGCTGAGACGTCTGATTAAATTATGTTAAGATTGGGTCTTTGATTCAACCACACCATTAGAGTGCGACTCAGCCTTGAGTCCCAGCCCCCTTGGTGGGCTGATAAAACAGACTCTCACACGGAAATAGATACACAGAGAAGAACACAGAGGAAGAGAGACAGCTCATTAGACATGGCAGAGGCCCTGGGAAGATAGTCTACAGCTGACCTTGTAAAGAGAACAGAGCACCTGAGCCCGGAAGGAAACAAGCCCCAGGGAGAGAGACGAGCCTTATGCCTTGCCTGCAGCTGAGATCTGAAGAAGCTGGGACCACAGAGCCTTAAGAGGAAAGAGAAAGGCTGAGCCCTTGCACACATGACTTGCCATCTTGCTTCAACATGTGGCAACAGACTTTGGGTGAGGAAGTACCTCTTATGGTACCTTGAGTTGGACTCTTTAGGGCCTTGTAACCGTAAGCTTCTACCCCAAATAAATACTCTTTATAAAAGCCAACAGATTTCTGGTACCTTGCATCAGCACCCCTTTGGCTGACTAATACAGTCTGTATCTTACATTCGGTGCATTTTTCCTCCAACCTACTCTATTTTTTGTTGTTGTTGTTGTTCATAAACCACATAATTTATATAAAGTGTACAATCAATGGCATTTTGTATAATCACCGAGTTGTGCATTCATCACATCAATCAATATTATTTTCATTACTCAAAAAAAAAAAAAAAGAAAAATGACAAAAAACAAACCACTATCATGCCCATATGTTAGCACTGCTAATTATAAATCCTATGGTGTGCTTTCACTATTTCTATTCATTTCCAAACACGTACAAACAACTTTTTACCAATTCTGCACAGGTTAAACCTCAGCCTTCCATTCTCTAACCACATTCTGTTCTCTGGTAACTATAGTCTAGCTATTAACTCCATGAGTTTGCTCATTATATTTAGTTCATAACAGTGAGATCATACAATATTTGGCCTTTTGTGCTTGGCTTACTTTACTCAACATAATGTCCTCTGGGATCATGCACGTTGTTATACGCCTCATGACTTCATTTCTTCTCATAGCCGAATATTCCTGAGTGAGAAGTGATCCCTTCACCTCGCTAATCCATCATCTTCCAGGAAGTCCTAACATTAAATTTCAATTATTTTATGTGCTATACATTATTGGGCTCAGTTGTTATTCAATTAATGTTTCCTAATTAACTTTTCACACTTTGAGAAATCTAAGTTCTTTCCCTTGTGATTTATCAGGATGGAAATATTGCTATTTTAGAAGTTGCTACATTAATAGGAATTCTGATGGGCGTGAAAGCAGAAATTCTTCTTGATATAGAAGTATGATTGTCTTAATTATGGTTCAAACTTTTTCTAAACCTTTTGCTCCTGCATAGTATGTTTTTGACATGTTAATAGTTCCTCGGTGTTTATATAGATAGATAACAAAGTATTAAGTTTTGTTCTAAGGCATTAAGCAAAATACATGCAACCATTGCAAATTGGAAAAGGGCGCTACTATTTAATTTTAGCTGTAGAACACCTTGGAATAGTTTGAGAATCACTGCCACAAACCATCCAAATAGCTCATAAATTTAATATTTGGCATTTAATATTTGGCATACTTTTCCCCCTAGACAATGTCTTTTACAAAAAAACATTATTTATTATTCATTAGAATTGTGCAATATTTGTTAACTTTCTGAAGATAATACATAATCATTATAGAAGATTAGAAAAGTGCAGAAAAGCACAAAGAAAGAAATATAAAGGACTCATAATTCTATAACCACTGAATAATCATTATTACAATTATTGAAAATCTATTCAGTCATTTTTAGAAATCTTTTTTCCATTTCTATTCTATATTTTAAATGAAAAAGCCAAACAATCAAATAGAGAAAATGAGCAAGAGATTTGAATAGGCACTTCCTAGATTATTTCTAAATGTCTCATCAATCCTTTAGAAATAGGAAACTGCAAAATAAAATTGCAACAAGATACTGCTACATAGCCATAGAACCATTGCAGTTAAAAAAGACTGACAATACTTTACTTTTAGTAAAAAGTATTACTAAAGATGTAGAACAATGTAAACTCTGACGCTGCCGAAGAGTGTCAATTAGTACTCATCTACAATTCCACTCCCAAATATGTACCTAAGAGAAATGTGTACTCATGTGTACTAAAAGACATAAAAAGAATGTTCACAGCAACATTATTCTTAACAACTCCAAACTGGAAACTTACTAAATGTCCTCCAAGAACAGAATGAATAAATACATTGTGATATTCACACTGACGTTTAGAAAGGCTTTCTCCACATGCAACATACGGTTATGAAAAACTACAATGCAGCAACAGAGGCGAACTTCACAACCATAATAAGGAGTGAAAGAAGCCAGACACAAAAGAGCACATACCATATGATTCTGTTTACTCAAAGTTTAAAAACAGACAAAACGAAACGACTGCATGAACTGATGTATACAAAAGGGATAAGACTCTTCTAAAGAGTGATAAATCTGTGCATGTTTCTTATGTACATGGTTATGTGCATGTGTTACACAATAAAAATGGTTTGCACTAAATATTGATTTTAAATTTACTTTTTGCAAAACAGCATCGTGTAAACATTTTCACCATCATCCGTCTCCTTTTTTTTATTAAAAAAATCTCAAATTTAAGAGCAGTTGCAAAAATAATATAAACCCCATACAGAGAACTCCAATATACTCACACCCACCTAGATACTCAGATGCACCAAGTTTAACATTTTTCCACCTTTGCTAAATCATTCTATTTATTTTTTGAACAATAGAGTACATTGCACACATCATACTCTTGAACACGAAGTAACTCCATGCACATTTCCTTCAATCAAGGACAGTCACTTATGTAATCACCTTAAGTGCACTTTTCAAGTTCAAGAAATTTTAAATTGACATAAAGCTTACATTCTATATTTTAAGTTTTGTGTGTCCCACTAATGTCTTTTGAGCTGTTTCTTTTCCATTTTTAGCTCCTGTCCAATATCTACTGCATTTAATTGTCTTTATTTCTTGAGTTTCTAATTTTTTTTAATTGTGAAAGCAAATGTAATATAAATCTTCCCATCTGAAACCCTCCCAACCATACCACTCAGTGGGATTAATCCCATTCACAGTGTTGCACTGCCCTCAACACCATCTGTCACTATAACTTTCCCTTCACCCCAAACAGAAACCTTAAACTCATTTTACATTAACTCTCCATTACCCTTCCCCCTTCCCCCATTAACCTGTACTCTACTTTTTGTCTCTGTGAGTTTGCAAATGCTCTGATATTTTCTTTGTGGTTTCCATGGGCCTTAAATTTAACATCCTAAATTCACAACAATCTCATTTGTTGTGATGCTGTGGCAGTTTGATATTATCGATGAATTCCAAAAAGAAATATTGATTATGTTTGTAAACTGGTCTGTTCCTCTGGGCTTGATACTCTCTGATTGTATTAAATTCAGAGGTTTCACTTTTACTTGGTTAAATTAAGATTAGGGCTTTGATTCGGCCACATCAGTAGGATGTTGAGTCCCTGCCCCTTCCTTGGACAGAAATACCGAAAATGACACAACAGAGGAGAGAGCTTAGTTTTGACGTTGGAGCCTTCAGGAGAGAGCCAAGCCTTTTGCCTAATAGTTTACAGCTGGCCTTGTGGAGCGAGAGCAGCTGAGCCTGGAAAGAGACGCGCTTCAGGAAGAGAGACAAGCCTTTTGCCAGCCTACAGCTGAGATCTGAAGAAGCTGGGACCATGGAGCCTTAAGAGGAGGAGGAAGGCTGAACCCTTGCAGAGACTGGCAGCCATCTTGCTCCAACATGTGGCAACAGACTTTGGTGAGGGAAGTACCTTATTCTCTATGGCCTTGTGACTGTAAGCTTCTACCCCAAATAACTACTCTTTATAAAAGCTAACAGATTTCTGGCACTTTGCATCAGCACCCCTTTGGCTGACTAATACAGATGCCAACTTAACAACTTCCATAACATACACAAACTATGTTCCTATACCTTTCTGTCCTCCTACCTTTATGTAGCACTTGTCCCAAATTACATATTATACATTATGAACCTAAAAACTATTAATATATTATTACATTTTATGCATTTGCCTTTTAGATCCTTTAGGAAATAAAAAGTGGAATTACAAATAAAAATTACAATGGTATGGATATTTATATTTACCTATGTCATTATCTTTGGTAAAGATAAAATCTTTATTTCTTCATGTGGCTTCAGTCAATTGTCTAGTGTCCTTTCCTTTCAAACTGCAGAACTCCCTTTAGCATCTCTTAAGGGCTGGTCTAGAGGTGGTCCCTCAGCTTTTGTTTATCTGAGACTATCTTAATTCCTCCTTCATTTTTGAGAAATAGCTTTGTCACATACAGAATTCTTGGTTGGTGTAGCAGTTTGGTATTATTTATGAATTCCAAAAATAGATATTGGATTATGTTTATAAATTGGTCTGTTCCTCTGGGTACATTAGATTGTATTGGATCCAGAGGTTTCACTTTTACTTGATTAAATTATGATTTAGGGCTTTGATTGGGCCATGTCAGTAGGATGTTGAAAACGGCACGGTAGAGGGGTTAGTTGGAGTTTTGATATTGGAGCCCCAGGAAGTAAACACACAGAGAAGCAGATACATGAGGAAAGAGAGAAGCCTCCATTAGATATGGCAGAGGCCCTGGGAAGAGAGACGAGCCTGTCACCTGATAGTTTACAACTGGCCTTGTGGAGAGAGTAGAGCAGCTGGGCCCAGAGAGAAACAAGCCCCAGGAGAGAGACAGGATTTGTCCTAGCCTGCAGCCGATATTGGAAGAAGCTGGGACCATGGAGCCTTGGGAGGAGGAAGACTGAACCATTGCAGACGTCACCCACCATCTTGCATCAACATGTGGCAACAGACTTTGGTAAGGAAAGTAACTTACGTTTTGTGGCCTGGTAACTGTAAGCTTCTACCCCAAATAAATACCCTTTATAAAAGCCAACACATTTATGGTATTTTGCATTAGCACCCCTTTGGCTGACTAATACAGTTGGCAATTTTTTGCTTTCAGCATTTTAAATGTGTCATCCCACTGCCGTCTTGCCTCCATGATTTCTGATGAGAAATCCACATTTACTCTTATTGAAGCTCCCCTGTATGTGGTCTCTTGCTTTTCTCTTGCACCTTTAACAATTCTCTATCTTTGGCATTTGACAGCTTGATTATAATATGGAATGGCATGGTCTACTTGAGTTTATCCTGTTTAGAGTTCGTTGATATTCCTGGATGTGTATATTCAAGTCTTTTGTTATATTTGGGGAGTTTTCAGCTCTTATTTTTCAATATTCTTTCTGCCCCTTTCTTTTTCCTCCTGGGACTCTCCCAATATGTATATTGGTTCACTTGATAGTGTCCCACAGCTTCCTCAGGCTTTGTTCACTTTTCTTTATTTTTTTCTCTTTCTGCCTCAGACTGGATGATTTCAATTGCCTTATCCTTGAGTTCACTGATTCTTTCTTCTGCCAGCTGCAATCTAGGGAATTTCCCTCTAGGGAATTTTTAATTTTTATGACTGTGGCCTTCAGCTCTGCTCTGTTCCTTCATAATTTCCATTTCTCTTTAGATATTCTCTTTGTGTTCATCTATTGTTTTCCTGATTTCCTTTCGGTCTTTGTCTATGTTTTCCTTTAGCTCTTTGAGCGTATTTAAGACCATTTTTTAAAAAAGCCTTTGTCTGAAATGTTCCAGGTCTGATCCAATCACTGAAGGCCTCTGATGCTTTACTCTTCTCCTTTGCCTGGGCCATCACTTCCTGTTTCTTGGTATATTTTGTAGTCTTTTGTCAAAATCTGGACATTTTGATATTTTAGCATGTTATTGCTGGAATTTAGGCTCTGAGAAATCTGTTCCTTAAGCTTCTATATAGGTAGTGTTTTGACAGAGCTTTCCTTGCATGCCAGGAGCAGTCAAAGTTGAACCTAACAGTATCACAAGAGCCTTACGGAAAAAATCCTCTCTGTGTTGGAGAGGATGTGGAGAGATAGGAACACTCATTCACTGTTGGTGGGAATGTAGACTGGTGCAGCCACTATGGAGGACCATTTGTCAGTTCCTAAGGAATATAGATTTGCCACATGACCCTGCAATACCACTACTAGGTATACACCCAGAAGAACTGAGAGCAGTGACATGAACAGAAATCTGCACACTGATGCTCATAGCAGCATTATCCACAATTGCCAAAAGTTGGAGACAACCCAGGTGTCCATCCATCAACAGATGAATGAACAAACTGTGGTGAATTCACACGATGGAATACCATGCAGGCTGGAAGGCTGCAGCTTCGGGGACACCCACTATCGCCACCTGCTGGCCATCGTGGGCCGCTGGCCTAGGCTTGCCCCTGGGTGGTCTGCCAGCTGCAGGACCTGCAGCCACCAATCTTGTCCACACCAGTGGGGCCACCACTCCCTCCCCTCCTTTTTAAAAATGACTGCATAGTATTTCCTTGGATTGATCATTTAAAAATTACATCTTATTGGAGATTTAGGTTATTTCTAGTTTTTTTCCTATTATAAATAATGGTTTGCTAAACATCTTTGTAAATATATCTTTTTGAACTTTCATGATAGTTTCTTTTGGCTAACTTCTTAGAAGTGGAATAATTTAAATAAATTTCATGCAGTTCTTAAAGGCTTTTCATAAATGTTGCCAAATTGCTCTCCAAACAAGTTGTGACAAACCAGATTCCCATAAGCTTTGTAGGACAATGACTATTCTCTCCATCATCAGCACTAGGTATTGCCATTTTATTAATCTTTCCCAGTTTGATTGGTTGACATTTTGAATTTTTGCTTGAATTGCATTTTTTTTTTTTTTTTTTTTTTTTAATGATCAAAAAACTTTTATCTAGATTTAACCAGCTGGACTCAGTTTAGATGATCCCAATTTTGTTGGCAACATCCTTGGCCACACCAATGTCATAAGCTTCTTCACAGCCTGTTTGATGTGGTGTTTGTTGGCCTTGACATCTACAATGAACACAAGTGTGCTGTTGTCTTCAGTCTTCTTCATGGCTGACTCAGTGGTCAGAGGGAACTTGATGATGGCATTGTGGTCAAGCTTGTTTCTCCTGGGGAAGCTTTTCTGAGGATATTCGGGCTGTCTCCTGAGACACAGCGTCTTAGGCCGCCAGAAGGTGGGTGACGTGCGGATCTTCTTTTTTTTGTGTCTGCGGATGCCTTTCAGTACTGCCTTCTTGGCTTTCAAAGCTTTGGCTTCGGTTTTTGGGAGGGGCAGGTGCTTCCTTCTTCACTTTCGGCACCATCTTCGTGAAAAGGCGAATTGCATTTCTTTGATGTTTAGTGATATTGAACATTGAAAAATGTTTATTGGCCATTCTAGTCTTCTGTAAAGTGCCTTTGCTCATTTTTTCTACTGTGGTGCTATTTTTTCCTTATTAATTTTAATAAGACCATTACAAAATCAGCATATTAATCTTTTGTTGTCACATGTGTATTTTTCCATGCTTATCTTTTAATTTTGCTTATAGTGTTTTTAAAAAAGATATTTTCATTATCAAATAAAATATGGATATAGAAGCCCATGCAAAAGTATAGCTTAGTTAATTATTCTAGGGCAAATTTTCTTCTAACTACCACCGAGGTCAGGAAACAGAACTTTTATTTCTTTCCCTAGAGCCTCTTCAGCATTTGTTATTTTCCTTTATTTTATTTTATTTATTTATTTCTCCCACCCCCTTGTTGTTTGCACTTGCTATGAGTGTTTGTCTTCCTTGTTTCTTTAGGAGGCACCAGGAGCTGAATCCAGGACCTCTGACGTGGGAAGGAGGCACCTAATCACTTGAGCCACCTCCACTCCCTGCTTTGTTGTGTCTCTCATTATGTTTTTCCTCCCTGCGTCTCTTCTTGTGTCATGTTGTTGCGTCAGCTTGCCACTCCTGCCCATCATGTCAGCTCTCTGTCTTCTTTAAGAGGCACTGGGAACCTCTGCTCCCTGCTTTGTTGTGTCTCTCATTATGTTTTTTCTTCTTGTGTCTCTTGTTGTGTCAGCTCGCCACGCCTGCTTGTTGCACCAGCTTGTGGTCTTCTTTAGGAGGCACTGGGGTCCGAACCAGTGACCTCCCATGTGGAGCAGGAGCCCAGTTGCCTGAGCCACATCTGCTTCCCTATTTCCCATTTTTAAAGTAATAGCCATTCTAGTGGGTGTAAAGTGGTATCTCATTGTGGTTTTAATTTGCATTTCCCCAATGGCTGATGATGTTAAGCATCTTTTCATGCACTTCCTAGTCATTTGTATATCTTGTTTGGTGAAATGGCTATTCAAATTTTAAATTGTGTTGTTCATGCTCTCTTTTATTGATTTGTAAGAGTTCTTTATGTGTTCTGGATAATAAAGCCTTATCAGATATGTGGTTTTCAACCTCTTCTATAGATTATCTTTTCACTTTCTTGATATTGTCCTTTGATGCACAGTTTTTAAAAAAAAATTTTTTTATTATTATTTTTTAGACTTCATTGTGTATTTTTAAAAAAATTTTATTCTGTTACCATATATACAATCTAACATTTTCCCTTTTAATCACATTCAGATATATATTTCAATGCTGTTAATTATGTTCACAATGTTGTGCTACCATCATCTAGTGTTTTATTTTAGTGGGGTTCAATTTATCTATTGTTTTATGTTTTGGGGGAAAGTCTAATAATCCGTTGCATAATACAAGGCCCTAAAGGTATTTCCCTATGTTTTCTTCTAGGAGTCTTATAGTTTTAGCTCTTAACCTAGGTCCTTGACCCATTTTGAGTTAATTTTTGTATATGATGTGAGGTAGGTGTCCACCTTCATTCTTTTGCACGTGGACATCCAGTTTTCCAGCACTATTTGTTGAAGAGACTATTCTTTTCCCCATTGAGTGGACTGGCAAGCCTTGTCAAAAAACATTTGAGGCACCCAGGCGTGCTCTGCCCGGTGAACCCAATCCGCTGTGCCCCCCTCGCCGATCCCCTCACGTCCCCGCGGGGCTGCTACCGAGGGATCCCGGCGCCCTCCCCAGACCCTGTCGGCTGCCCCCTGCAGCCCCGGAGCCACATGCAGGCGGGAGCGAAGGCAGGCTACCTGGGCACAGACTGTGGCGCCAGGGTCCGTGCCGATGCGCCCCCGCGTGGCCGAGGGCCTGTAGCAGGAGCCCACCTGCCCCGTGTGGAGCCCAGGATGCTCCACGCCCGGTGCTGGGGCACGGCCCAGACCAACGTGTGGCACATGCGGCTGCTGACTCCCCAGATGCGGTTAAATGCTGCCTTGTTCGCCAACCAGGTTGTGATGGTCACGAGCAGGTGCCTGTAGCCCTCTAACTTCAGGGAGCAAAAATGACCAAAGCCTACACCTGCCGTGCTCTAACAGGCATTGCTGCATTTGCCATGCGTCCCCAGTGACTGGGTGTGGGGGGTACACTAAGGCAGGCCGCCTCTGCCAGCTGACTGTGCCTTGAGGACCCTTACAAGGCCTTGTCTGTACAGCTACGGCAGTCAAGGATGTTTCTACTCAAGTTTCCTTCCCTCTTTCCTGTGCTGGGCGTCAGGCTTGCATCCCTCTGCTGGCTTTCCTGCTCTCTACTGGCTCCCTCCCCATCTGCTTTAACAATGGTTTCCCCTGATATAATCTTTGCATGTTTAACACCATTTTTGTGTCCACTTCTCAGAGGACCTGGACTAACAGACAGTAGTAATTCCATATGTTTTAATCTTTTAATCTTAGAATTTAAAAAAAGCGTATAATAGGGTTAAAGCTAAGTATCAGATGTATCATTTTTCCAAAGCAGATGAGCTAAGTGATTGAACTGGTATTCAGATATAGATTCCGAAGTCCATTCTCAGCTCACGTGTGTAGTTTTGATTTGGAAGGGCACTAAAATATCAGCACCATCTGGCTGGCTCCAAAAAATATTTAAGGTGAGAAAGACAAGTTGGGGCGGTAATCTGGAGAGTTTAACGCTAAGAGGCTAGGCTAAATGCCAGGGTAGGGAGGGCATGTAAGGAGTGGGGAGTTTTGGCTGAGCAGTGGCCTATCACTTTACTTAAAATAATGGTCTAGGTTTGCTGGTGGCAAGGGAATTTGGTATTTCAGAAGGCAGTTTGGCAATTTATGTATCCAAAAGTGTCTAATGAATGTCTTTGATCCAGCTATTCTAGAAAAATCTGTGTTAAGGAAATAATTAAGGATATACCGAGACATATTACTATAGTGAAGGTAAATGAACCACTGTTTGAAGTAATGCAAACTCGGAAAGACTATAAATGTCTAACAATAGATTTGGTTAAATAAATTATATATACATATGATGTGTAAAACCAATTACACACACACAAACCATTTATAATGATGTGTTATAAATGTATCCACTGAGGTGAAAAAAAACTTTCTTTACTGCACTGTTGAAATTTTAAGAACTTTTTATTATGAAATAATCTGAAACTTACAGAAAAGTTGCAAGAACAGTAAAAAAAAATTTCCCATAGCCCTTTGAGTAAGCTGCCAACCTATTGTGTCATCATCCCTCCATACTTGTGTTTTGTGGTTAGGTATAGGTAATTCTTCTACCTAACAACAAAAATACCATCACAGCCAAGAAACTAACGTTGATATCTCACTACTGTCTGATCCTCAGACCTCTGTCAGTTTTTTCTGAGTGTCCCGATAATGGTTGTTAATAGTTAAAGATCCAGTTCAGAATTTTACACGTTGTAGTTAATCATCTCCCTTTAATATCCTTCAGTCTGGAACATTCCCTCAATCTTTCCTTGACTTCATGACCTTGACACTTTCAGATTACAGGCCAGTTATTTTGTAGAATGTTTCTCACTTTGGGCTTGTCTGGTGGTTTTCTCATAATTAGAGTCAGGGAATACACCTTTGGCAAGAAGGTCTCAGAAGTGCTGCATCTCAGTGCTTCCTATCAGGTGGTATACAACTTTGATTTGTCTCATTACTGGGACACTGAATTAAGTGTCCAATTATTTATAATTTAAAAGTATTTTGTGGTGATATATATTGAGACTATGTAAACTTCTTGTTCTTATCAAGCTCTCAATTAATTTTTATCTATAACTATGTGGACACATGGATTCCTATTTTATTCATTTGGTTATAATCTGTTCCTGTCATTATTTATTTGATGTTCAACCTGTCCTATATTTAGCCAATGGGAACCTTTTCAAGCTGGTCTCTATGTTCTTTTGACATAGCCCCATCATTCTCTGAGGTCTTCCTTACTTTCTGGTACAGCAAGATGTTCCAGGATCACTATGTCCTTTCCCTGTTCTAGCCCTAGAGTAAGCCATTTCTCCAAGGAGCTCTGGTACTTTTTAGTGGAAAAATGCTACTTAGAAACCAAGGTATGGGTGCTAGATGTTCTCATTGTTATTGGAAGGTGCTATTCCCACAGCTAAGGAATGTATACATTCATGTATGTACATATATGAATGCAAATACATATATTTATTAAAAACCATGAAGTCATACTATCTCCAATTTTATTCCAAAACCAAAAGTTTCATTCTAGTACCTCCCTTCTTTAACAGTGAGCAACCTGGTTCTCATTATCCCCAATATATTTGTTAGATTAATCCCCTGTATGTATGCAGACTATCTCTCATCACCACTGCTACCCCAACCCCTTGCAGATGGCTTCCTCACCCTGCTTAGGCATTAACTCCCTGCAAGGGTCCCTGTGCATCAGGCTGCCCTGCATGCTGACATCCTTACCCCCTTGGATTCTGACACCCCAAATTGGGCTGCCAGTATTGCTCCTCATTTCCCCTGTGCCCCCCTCACTCCTGACATGTTGCATGCTGGACTGCCATGGCTTCCCCTACCCCAACCCATCTCCTCACACACAGCCACATGGGGGGCCTGCATTGTTTGGTCCATTGTAATGATCTAATGACTCTTGGACCAAATTTTTCAGTAAGGGAAGGGAAGAAGAAGAAAGAGGAAGACACAATATACAGGAATAAGTGAACAGAAGGTTATAAAATAATATGTTCAGGTGCAAAATTTTTCACATGCAAAGAAAAGAATATGGACGTGCATATGCCAAGACTGGCCACGGTGCCTTTCTCTGGGAAATTGGGCTTTGCATTTCTTTTCTTTTTCTCTTGTCTCATATTCCTCTTCCCCTCCTCTCCCCTTTCCTCCTCTTCCCTCCGCCCTTCTCCCTTCCCTCCTCTTCCTTCTTCTTTAGGGAGGGGAAGCTAATGAGCATAAAATATTTTTGTAATAAGAAAAACAACCCAAAAATTATTTTTAAATATAAAAAATAAAAGTCTATAATTAAATTCAAATTTCTTTTCCTTCCCATGTAAAGGGCAAATCAAATACTATGTTTCTTAGGATGACCTGAATTTTTTTCCTAAGCTTAAGAATATTTTTTTGTAAGCTAGCCAACTCAGAAAATAATTCTGCTTATTTTATCTATGAATTGCTTGAATCTGAGGGTGTCTCTCTTTCTAACTGATTTCTCTGACATTTCTCCAACTGGTTTATTGATTTATTAAAAGAGAACATTTATCTGTGCTGGGCAATGTGGAGAGTGGGGAAAAAAGTAGAAAACAGGGAAGCGGCTGTGGCTCAATCAGTGGGGCTCCCGTTTACCATATGGGAGGCCCCGGGTTCGGTTCCCGGGGCCTCCTGGTGGGGGCGGGCCCGCCCGCACGGTGTGGTTAGCTGACCCAGCGAGCACAGGCAGCAAGGGGGGGATAAATGAATAAATAAATAAAATCTTAAAAAAAAAAAAAAAAAAAAAAAGTAGAAAACAAGATCCTGTTAAAGTCTAATAAAAAAATGTTAACATTTCCAATTGTGTCAAGTCGAGCTGACTTGAAACTAGCTGAATATCTAATTAAAAAAAGCAATCGATCTGTGTTTAAATTTCCACTTCACAGACATCACGGAATGTATGCAATTGATTATAATTGACCTGTTTTAGAAAACTAAATACTGGCAAGTGCTCTGTAATGTGTCCTTGTAGCAATATGGCACTGTAATGTTAGGTGCATGCAGTTGCCCCAAAGATTTGTTTTCTTGATTGGGTTACTTAGAGTGGAATTAATTTTTCATACTTACATGTGGCTGTTGAAAACAGATTCCATCTAGAAGGGTTTATCCCATGAAGTCATATTCTTTCCTCTTTTGAGCTTGCACCAGTGGACGTTTTATACCTTTGTATTAGTGATTTTGGCCCAAGCAAATGTTTTCCCACTCTGCCTGGTTTCTAAGTAAGTCGTGCTTGCCTGGGCCTCCTTTGATTCCAGCTGCAGAGAATTTTGGCCCATTGCACTCTTTCATATTACTGTCTGAAGGAAATCGAATGTATAAAATTCTTTGGCTTTGGTTTTATATATTTATATATATATATATATGTTTTTTAAATTTGGATTCGTTTTTATCCTTGTGTCCACTAACATTATCTTAATGAGGTATTTTCAGGGAGATTATTTATACCCTTGGCACATCTGCTTTCACATTTGAAAATTTTCTTTCTTGACAAGATTGGAAAAATAATAGAAAACAGTTCACACAGCTGCCTTAGTTACCAAGACAACAAAATGAAGAAATAACTGGTTACTTGGCTTTCCTCTCTTTTTCTGAACTACCTTCCAAATACAGTAATCTCCATTCTAAAGGCTGCATATCTCTGCACCAGTTTGAGATTACTGTAGTGGAATAGTTAATGAATTAAAACGAGTATTAGATGCCCTGGTTTTAGTCTAAGAACAAGCATTTGTTGTTGTTGTTTTTCTTCAAGTTTTCTTTTAAATTATTAAAAATTACACAGTATAAGAATGCCAAACCATACAGAAATATGTAGTGTCAAAAATGTAAGTCTTGGGAAGCGGTTGTGGCTCAAGTGACTAAGCTCCCGCCTACCACATGGGAGGTCCCTGGTTCGGTTTCCAGTGCCTCCTAAAGGAAACAACAAGCTGGCAAAGATGGGCAGTCACGGCAAGCTGAAACAACAAGATGATGCAACAAGAGACACAAGAAGAAAAAGCATAATGAGAAACACAACAAAGCAGGGAACAGAGGTTCCCGTGCCTCCTAAAGAAGACAATGAGCTGACATGACAGGCAGACGCAGCGAGCCGGCACAACAAGATGACACAACAAGAGACACGGGGAGAAAGAAACATAATGAGAGATACAACAAAGCAGGGAGTAGAGGTGGCTTAAGTGAGCAGATACTTCCCTCCCACACCAGAGGGCCCGGGTTCCGCTCCTGGTGCCTTCTAAAGAAACAAGGAAGACAACAGACAGCAAGTGCAAACAATGAGGGGTGGGGAGAAATAAATAAATAAAAATTAAAAAAACATTTTTTTTTTTTTTAAAAGTATAAGTCTTGGGAGCAGATGTGGCTCAAACAGTTGAGTGCCCACCTCCCACACTGGAGCTCCAGGTTTGGTTCCCAGTGCCTCTTGAAGAAACAAAACAAACAACAAGCAAAACAAATGAAAAATCCAACTCAGGGAAGCCGATGCGCCGACTTCCCACATACGAGGTCCTGGGTTCAATCCCTGGCCCCCTGTACCTCAAAAAAAAAAAAAGTTTTTTTTAAATCTTGTTTCCCTGAACAGTTATCTTGACCAATGTTAATATGCTGTAGTGAATATGATTTCATTAAATTGGCTGGGAGTGAATTTAAGAACAGCAGTATATTCAGATCAGTAAATAGCCACATGTTAAATATGTATTCAAAATGAAAAAGCTTCAAAAGCCTTTGAAATTTATATGAGCAATATGTGCTTCTTCCATGAAATTCAGAAAACAGACAAGGGACAAGAGAAAAAGAATATGTTACCCATAATTCCAATACCCAGATGTAACCGCTTTTAGCATGTAGATTTTAATATCTTTCAAGAGGATTAGTTTTTGTTTTAAAGTAACACATGTTAATTAAACATGAAGAGTAGAAAAATAAAAGAAACAGTATGCCCCATGAAAAATGATAAAAACAAAACAATAATAAAGGGTACTCTCTACAGAATGCTTCCTATGTGCCAGTCCTGTGATTAGAGCTTTCACACATGAACAAACACAATCATTTTTGGGGTAACATTTGGCAGGTTAATTTCTGATCGTTGCTTCTAGATATAGTCATTTCTAAAAGTACGTAGCTATGATTGTAGTGTATAATAACAGTTTTCTTTAAAGGTTTATTTTTATTTATTTATTCCCCCCCTTGTTTGCGGAGGCTGTCTGCTGTCTGTGTCCATTTGCTGTGTGCTCTCTGTGTCTGCTCAGCTTCTCTTTAGGAGGCACCAGGAACTGAACCTGGGACCTCCCATGTGGGAGAGAGGCACTCAATCGCTTAAGTCACCTCAGCTCCCGGTTTGCTGTGTCTTTCATTGTCTTTCCTCTTTTGTCTCTTTGTTGCATCATCTTGTTGAGTCAGCTCGCTGCGCCTGCCTGTCAGGCCAGCTCGCCTTCTCTAGGAGGCACCGGGAACTGACCCCAGGACCTCCCATGTGATAGGCAGAAGCCCAATCCCTTGAGCCACATCCACTTCCCAATAACTAGTTTTGAATTCTGAGTTTTCATAAAAAGTTTTTCTGTGGTGATATATTTTCTTGATGTCATTTCCATAGTACGTTTTCAGATAATCTTTTAAAGTATTCTTTTACTAGCTGCTTAATATTTCATTGGATGCATGTATATAATGCATTTAACCAATCCCATATTGTTTGACATTTATGATTTCTATTTTTTCACATATAGTTCTTTATTTAAGATTATTTCTTGGAATGGATTTATCAGAAATGCAATTATTGGGTCAAGGTTATGAAAAGTTTGAGAGCTCTCTAATGTATTGCCAAGTTGCCTTACCACCATTATCGTTGCATGACAGCATTGGGAATTGTGCTTTATTTTTCTTTTCTAATTTAATAGAAGTAAAATGCCAGCATGTTTTTAATGAGCTTCTCCTTGTTTATGACTGTTGAAACGTTTACCCATGTTTACTAATATTATTTCATTTTTGATGAATTATGTCCTTTTCTTCAAAACTGTATCTTTTTAAAATCACAAGAATAATACAAGCTTGTAGTAAAATACTAAAACATATACAATGTAATTAAAAACAGAAAGCCTTCTCTTCATGGCATCTCCTTACTCTTACTCTGGCAGGAACCACTGGTAGTGCTTTGGTATGTACACCTCCAGAGCTTTCTCTAAGCCTTAGGGTTAAGCATTTTTTTTGGTGCTGGTGGAGGGGAATGGGATGGAGATGAGGTCTTTAACAAACATGTTTCCTGTTTGTTGTTTGCCTTTTAATTTTGGCTTTTATTATTGCAGTTAAATTTGCTGATTTTTGCCTTTGTGCATTTTATTTTTCTTTTCAGCTTAGAAAGTTTTAATAAATATTAAATTATTTTTTTTCTAGTTTTTTTATGGTTTTTATTTGACATATATTGTAAGTTGATGATATAAATGTAATTTGTAACCAAGAGAATCTACAACTGTAAGCAAGAGAGTCCCATCCATCTGCCTTATGGGATCAAAGCCTCCTCTCAATTAGAGGTAGAGTGGGCATCACCATCCCAGAATCCTCAGGATTGGGGAATGAACAATGGACTAAAGTAGACTTACTGGTGTTCTACTATAGACTTATTGTGATTCTAGCAATGGAAGAAACTATATCATTCATGTGGAGGCAGTGGCCACTAGAGGTTCTGAGGGCGGGGAGAGGGAAATAAAGGTGAAATATGGGGGCATTTTCGGGACTTGGAAATTTTCCTGAATGACATTACAATGAGAGATATAGGCCATTACATATCTTGCCATAACCTACAAAATTGTGCGGGAGAGAGTGTAAACTACAATGTAAACTGTAATCCATGCTGAGTGGCAATGCTCTAAAATGTTTTCATCAGTTGTAATGGATGTACCACACTAATGAAAGATGTTGTTATGTGGGAAAATGTGGGAGATGTAGGAAGCGGGGCATGTGGGAATCCCCTATCTTTTTATGTAACATTTATGTAATCTAAATCCCTTTTCTTAAAAAAATAAAAATAAAAAAAATACATGTAATTTGTGTTTTTCAGGAAATTGATTTTGGTATATATTATGAGATGATGATCTAAATTATTTTTCTTCCCCAGATTGCAAGTCAGGTGTCCCCAAACCTTAGGTTGAATAGCTCCCCCTTCCCCCCATGATTTGCTATGCCTCCATTACCATGTGTTAAATTCTGAAATACAAGTGTATCTTGCTTTATTGATTTGTGTGCCACTTAATGCTCTTCTTAAAAAGTGTTAAAAATAGGTGTTATGCTTTAATAAGACCAGATTTCATAAAAAACACAATAAGATTTATTTATGCATCTCTGGGAAAAGCTTGTAAGTATGTTAGTGGGTACAGCGATTTCCACCCCCCGCACCCCAGAATATGCCTTTAAAAAAAAAGTGCTATATATCTTTGAAGATGTATTTTAAACATGGATTAATGTTTTTTAAAAAGTAAGATGCTCTAGTTTCTTTTTTTTTAGTCTAGAGGCTGAGCTCTGCTCAGTGTATAAATTTTAGTGATAGAGGGACAAGCAGGGCTTTTGAAAAGGTAGAGCAGAGCAGATATTGCTACCCCTGTTTTACAGATGAAGAAACTAAGGACTTGTCTGGGGTCTGTTTCTTACCTTCATGGCTGAGTATTTTATTAAAGTTGTATGTCCTTCTCCCCCCCCCATCGATTTTGACAACCCTTTTTTTTTAGGATTTATTTTTATTTATTTATTTCTCCCCCACCCCTCTTGTTTGTGCTCACTGTCTACTCTCTGTGTTTGTTTGTCATGTGCTCGTCTTCTTTTTAGGAGGCACCGGGAACTGAACCCAGGATCTCCTATGTGATAGGCAGGTGCCCAACTGCTTGAGCTACATCCGCTTCCCTCAACCCTTCTTTTTAAGTTTGAGAATTAGGTCCTCTTGTTTTCTAATTAAGAACCACAGTTTTTTCTTTAAAGGCTTGGCACATACCTAAATATTGCTATTTAAAGGCTTTAAAAGAATATGGTGTGGAGAGTCTAGTTAAATCATGTAAAACCAGGGATTAACTATATTCAATTGAATTACGGGTGTGTAGATTTTCAAAATTTGGTTCATCCATCAAAAACTTGATTTCACCATTTTGGCTGGATTTTAATTCTGCCTACCTGCTTAGGTGACAGTTCAAATTATTTGTTGATTCTTTTTTTCTTATTATTGTATAAATATCATAAAAAACATGAAATAAAAATTTTATTGTATATAATGATTTTTTAAAAGGGAGAACTTCATTGAATTTAAAATTTTAATAATTTTTATAAACGTGATTTTTCTTCATTTATGCAGCTTCTGTCTCAGGAGGGTAATCTTTCTAACCAAAGTTTTGGAACCAAAACTCTTAGCTGTTTTCTAGGGAAGTTAGAAAATAAAGGAGAGCCAAAGCGCCCTCATCGGTGGTTTGAGTCAGGATGAAAGGCTATGGATTTCAGGTTGGATTGTGCCATGTTTCCAGAATGGGAGTTTCCGGACATCCCAGTAAGATCTTCTCAGCCATTGGTACAAAGCACCCAGATGTACCACTCCTGTCTTAGGAATGAGATCAGATGTGTCACATCCCTGGTTGTGACACCACCCTACTGACTGGATTAAGAAGGAAAGTATTTGCATATGCCGTATTTTCTTTAATTGTTTCTTTACCCAGTGTTTTATTTCTGAACTCAACTATAGCTCGCGTGTCTCTCTCTCTATACATCTGATCTGAATTTTTTTGGTAGCAGCCCCTTCCCCCCTGTGATGGCTCCCTTGTCTTTTGCTTGTTGTTTTTGCTCATTGTTTGCTGTCGTTGTCTGCTCGTTGTTTTTGTTCGTGGTCCACTAGTCGTCTACTAGTTGTGTCTTTTTTTTTGCTTGTTGTCTGCTCGTTGTCTGTTTTTTCTTTAGGAGGCATTGGGAACTGAACCCGGGACCTCCATGTGCGAGGCAGGCACTCAACTGCTTGAGCCACATCTGCTCCCCTGGTAGCACTTTAAAGCCTAGAAAATAGACAACTGTCAATCAATAGGTGTAAGGTCAAAAACCATAAAACAAGCTTTTCACTTTTGATCATAGCAATCAGGGTTTCTAGAAATTGGAAAGCATTCCAAAGAACCGAGAAAGCCAGTTTCTACAAGGCAGTTGGAAAAAGCCTCATTGTTTCAGTAGGTTCTCTAGTCAGTGGTATTATTTCAAATCAGATATCATGAGTGTATGAATTAGTACAACCCTTTGGTAAAACAATTTGACATACATTCAAGAACTTTGAAACTCTTCATAACTGTGATCCAGTAATTTCATTTCTGGTAAATTCATGCTAAGAAATAATGTTCCATATATAAAGAGCTTTATATGAAAAAGTAGGAAAAAGGTTCCTCTATACTATTTGACAATCCCATAATATAATTGGGGAAGTTTTAATAAAAGCCGAGATTGGGCCATAGCTATGGAAGATTCAAGTTTAAGATTTGTTACCAGGACAACGCAGAGACGTTCAGGTGCCTTCCCTTCACTCTACATCCACAGTTCTTTGATAAAGTGAAACTTTTACAAAAGAAATCACATTCATTTATCACTAGTGTTTTAGTGGGATAACACAGTCAACATTGTTTTGGTGGCCAGCTAATATCTTACATTAAGGACCAAAACAGGAATTTACTTGGGAAGATAAGAAAGTGGAGTAAGATAGGAAAAATCATTTTAATCTGGGGTGCCTACGTGTCTTTGCATCAGAATGCTCTGAAGTACTGGTTCTGTACAGGGGGCGACTTTGCCAACCCCAAGGGACACTTGGCAATGTCTGGGACATTTTGTTTGTCCTAGCTGGGGGTGAGAAGGTAGGGCATGCTACTGACATCTAGTGGTAAATGCCAGGAATACTGCTAGGCAGCCAATGCTGCACAGGACTGCCCCATCCCCCCAAAGAATTATTCTGCCCCAAATGTCAATCATGCCAAGGATGAGAAATCCTGCTCTAAAGAAAGTAGTCAGTATGATTATACTATCACAATCAATAATTTACAAGGAAAAGGAGATGAAAAGAAATAGGCAGATTTTACCTATGTGATTGCTGTGATCGTGAGATAAAATCATTGAAATGACTCATTGAAATGACTCAAGTACCAGAGACACATTCTATTTTCTACAAAGACGTCCTGTAATTCTACACCCTCCACCAAATTATTCTAAAAAAATAACAAGAAATTAGGTCAACTATGAAGAAGTATAAATGGGTTAACATTCATCCCAAATAAATAAACATGAAAATATGTTATGAAACATTTTTAAAAACTTATTTATTTTAAAGAAACTTTAGATTACATAAATGTTACATAAAAAATATAGGGGATTCTCATATGCCCTGTTCTTTACCCCTCCCACACTTTCCCACATTAACAACATACTTCATTAGTGTGGTGCATTTGTTACAATTGATAAATACATATTGAAGCATTGCCACTAACCATGGATTATAGTTTACATTATAGTTTACTCTCTGTTCTGTGCAATTTTGTAAGTTATGACAAAATATGTAATGGCCTGTATCCATCATTGCAATGTCATGCAGGACAATTCCAATGTCCTTAAAATGTCCCCATATTACATCTATTTTTCCCTCTCCCATCCTGCAGAACCTCTGGTGGCCACTGCCTCCAGATCAATGATAAAAGTTCTTCCACTGCTAGAATAACAATAAGTCTATAGTAGAATAACAGTAAGTCTACTTTAGTCCATTGTTCATTCCCCAATCTTGAGGATTTTGGGATGGTAATGACCATTTTGCCTCTAATTGAGAGGAGGCTTAGATCTCATGGGGCAGACAGATGGAACCCTCTTGCTTGCAGTTACAGATTCTCTCTGTTCCTTGAGATGGTTGTTGTCCATCATCATCTCCTTGTTAGTTGTCCTGGGTGAGTCCAATTAACTGGAGAGTAGATGTTGCAACTCTGTTGAGATTCAGGGTCCAGCTGGCACATGGAGAGCCCAAAGATTTAAATCTCTGGGACATATATCTATTAAATACTAACTATAGGTTCAAATAGAAGGAGCAGAAGAGCCATGTGTAGGGAAACCACAAATGAGTCCAACTCTGTCACACTGGGGAGCATAAGTTCCAAGGTAGGGCCCACCAGCAAAGCACCACACTCCTGAGCTGTCTGCCCTGCCTATAGTTTCTGGATGTCTGTAGAGCCCTCAGGAGCCCCGCTATTTGAGGCAACATTTACTGTGGCAGTCAATGAGATCTTGCTGAGATGTGCATGAACGTAATCTCTGGAATTACCTCCCAACTCACTTTGAAATTTCTCAGCCATAAGAACTTATATATATTTACCATTTCCCCCTTTTGGTCAAGGTCTTTTTCCAGTTGCATTGCTAGTTGGTGCTTGGTAGTAATTGCCTTGGTACCAGGGAGGCTCATCCTCAGGAGTCATGTCCCATGCTGGCGGGAAGGTAGTGCGTTTATATGCTGAGTTTGGCTTAGAGAGAGACCACATTTGAGTAACAAGGAGGCCCTCAGGAGGTAACTGTTAGGCAACATATAATACTAGGCTACGTTTCAATTTCAAAGGAAAAGGTACATAAGTACAATAATCAATATCAACGGCTTGGTGCAATGGTCCATCCTCCTTCACTAAGCACCACCCCTATACTCATTAGAGAATGTAGCAGAACTCCCCAGGATAGGAATTCTATATTCTTTTGGATCTCCACCCACCGTGGCAATGCCCCATGAACACTTGAACACATTCTGATGCCTTAGAGACTTGCCCCAAATGAACCCCCTTCCATGAATTCCTCCATCACTGACACCCCATACCAATGTTCCTCCTCTGCCAAAGTTGTGACCCTTCTGGAGTCCAAAACCTCTCCAAAGATGAAGCCAAGAAAGTAACCAAATACAAATAATAAGAAAATGAAATAATAATTATAGTTTCAAAAATAACATATAGAACACAAAAAATTTAAAAATCTAAATAATAAAAATACTTTTTTAGACAATATGTCTTTCATCACTATAAGATCTGTTGTCTTGTAAGATTTTCTTCTGTATATTCCCCCAGTGTCTTATTATTATTATTATTTATTTATTTTATCTTCAAAGAACCTTTAGGTTACAGAAAAGTCATGTAGAAAATATAAAGGGTTCCCATATACCCAAACACCCTCCCCCAGTTTAAGCCTGTTGCTTAGGGTAATTGTGAAGATTGTCTTCTTTCACTCCAAAGAAGTTCCCCAGTTTGAACAATAAATAATATGGTTACTTTAGCATTTGAAACCTTTTTCTCTTTTGTGTTCCTCAGGTTCACAAAATGTGTCTAGAATTAGATTTCTTTCCATTCATATCACTCAGTTCATGGCACGTTCTTTCTTCCCTGTCTCTCATTGCAGCAGGTTAATCTTTCCAATTTTTTCCCAAGTTTGCCAATTCTCTTTCAACCATGTAGAATCTGCCATCCATTGTTTGCCAATGATTACATTTTAAAGATCAGTTTGGTTATTTAAAAAAACTATTTGTTCATGTTTTATGCTTTGTTCCTTGCTCAGTGCTCACTTTCATCTCTCTTTTACACAAGTTTTTATAAAAATTTTTGTCCTTTTTCATAAAAATACTTTATATTGTGTGCCTGATAGTTCCAGTACTAAACTCCTTGGGATTCTAAGTTTATTGATTGTTGTTTCTGTAACTTTTATTCATAGTAGCTTATATCTGTGTGTCTTTGGCATCTTGCACTGTGAGCTCATATTTGATTGATCTCAATCAGTTGGGATCCTTAGGGCCTAAATCAAGTATACTTTCCTCCAGAAAGAATTTGTTTTACCTTCAGGTATGTGCCAGGGGGTGCTACTTCTCTGGGACCACTTTAGCCTCCTTAAGAAGACCCAGCTTAAAGTGAGAATCTTGGGTTTAGCTCTTGCACCTTGTGGTGAGTACAAGGGTTGTGGATTTTGCTATTTTGTCTTTCCGCTCTATGTATTTATGTATTCTGAAACCCTGAAATTCTGAATCCATGCCTTTATATTTAAAGTTGGCTTCTTATAGCTAGTATTTTGTTTTTACCTCACTTTTTAATTATTCTAATCTTATACTCTGTCTTTTAATTGGTATTTTTGACCATTTATAATTAATGTAGTTATTGATATGGTTGGATTAAAATATTTCATCTCGCTAGTTGTTTTCTATTTGTTCCATCTGTTCAGTTTCTTAATTTCTGCCTGATTTTGGAATAACTGAGTATTTTTTTTCAAGATTTATTTATTTATCCCCACCCCCCCGTGTTGTTTTGCACTTGCTGTCCGCTCTCTGTGTGTTCTTCTGTGTCTGCTTCTCTTCTCTTTAGGCATCACCAGGAACCGATCCTGGGATCTTCTGGAGTGGAGAGAGGCACTCAATCTCTTGCGCCACCTCAGCTCCCTGGTCTGCTGCATCTCTTATGGTCTCTCTTCTGTGTCTCTTCTTGTTGCGTCATCTTGTTGCACCAGCTCTCTGCTCAAGCCAGCTTGCCTTCCACCAAGAGGCCTCAGGAATCGAACCCTGGACCTCCTTTATGGTAGACGGTAGCACAATCGCTTGAGCCACATCCGCTTGCCCTGAGTTTTTTTTATGATTCCACTTTATTGCCACTATTGGTTTAGTATTTATATCTCTTTAAAAGATCATTATTAGTGGTTGTTATCCCGGTGATGGAGGGCAGGAATTTCTTTGTTCCGATCCAGACTCTGTCATAGGTAGGGCTTATCCGAGCCTTAGGGACAGGATTTCTCAGGGATCCAGCTTCTTTCCAATGGTAGGAAACTCTAATAATCTGGGTCTAGGATGGTTTCCTATCCCTGGGCTAGGAGCATAGGTAATATCTTTTCCTTTTCTCCAGTTGCAGTGGGGCTTCTCCCATGTTCTTCTTGTAGTAGCTTAAAGCTTTTATTCTGTTGGGGAACAAAAGAGTGGGACTTTCTGACTTTCCTATAGCCATGGCCACTAACCTTATCCAAGTATGTGTCACCTAGAGAGGCTTTCTAAGGCTTCAGCCCAGTCTCCAACTTTCTCATTAGCACCCAGATGAGGTCTGTGGAGAAGAGCCTACAAAGTAGATGTAAACTCCTTTTGTGGCTGTGACTCTCAGGCATTCTATACTCAGTCCACACTCTGCCTTTAGCAAATTTTAGTTGAACTCTTCTCATCCACTAAATGGCAGGCCCATCTTCCACTTGTGTTCTGCCACAAGTAAGCCAGTGATCACATTCCATCTCTCCTTGGAGGTGTCTTGTTTCTCCTTAGATTTCAGGTTAGTTGGTTTCCTGTGACCTCATCTTCCTTGTATGTTCAAGAAAAGCTATGATTCTATAAATTGTTCACCTTTTTTTTCTTATTCATAGAGTACAGGTGATACTCTTTTCAGCTTTCTACATCCAAGTTGAAAAATAAATCCCAGCAATACATTTATAAACTATTTAGGGTATAGTTATTTTTGTGATGGGAAAGCCCTTCCAAGTTAGTCATTCTTTTGGAAACAAAGCCACTGGATGGAGTGTTTGCCTGCTGCCACTTTTGTTGTGTCAGAAATGATGGTGATAACTGGCAGTGATTCTGGTGACAGCAGTTGTTATTCCATTGATGCCGATAGAGTTATTTTATTGTATGAAATTTTAGAGAAGGGGGCCTCAAAATTCCCAAACTGAAAACTTTTGAGTAGCATTTAAAATTTAGATACATCAAAAATTACTAAATTAATCCATAATATCAAAGTTCTAAAATGTTGCCAGGCACAAGGTAGATACGTAAAAAATATTTATTGCATGAATAGCTGAAAATGTTTAGGGTTACATAGATTCACCAAATACATTTATTGAATGTTTAGTATTTACTAAACTCTGTACCAGGTGTACAAACAAAAATGCTCTATTGACTTGCACTGTTTTACCCTTTCTTACCTATTTTCATTCTGAAATGATAGGTGGAGATGAGGGTGACATAAGCAGTTTCTCAACAGCCCAGAATCTGCTTAGAGGATCATTTGTGACTCGTTTCTTTTTTTTTTTGTTAGATTTCAATGGCTTTTTTATTTACATTTCAGGGATTCATATTTTTTTTACAAAAATATGTTACCCCATTTTCATGTGGCACAAAATCTTGTTCTCAATAACATTGATGAGATTCTAATGCAGTTTCCATAATACATGTCTAAAGTCATTTATGTTTTCTTTTTTTTTTTTAATTTAATTTAATTTAATTTAATTTATTTATTTTTTATTATGGGTAAAAATCAAAATTCTCACAATACATACAAACATTTGCAAAATTATATATAAATATATATGCATATATGTGTATTTGCTTACAAAAATGTTATTTATATATATATATACATATATTTTAAGAGGTGCTTAGATTACCCAAAATATTACACGGAACCCACTGGGATTCCCATGTTGCCCACCTCCCACACCTCCCACCACATCCCACACAAACATCTCCCACAGTGTGGCCCACCACCCTCAATGAACTTACACATCCTGGAGCCTTGCCACCAACCATAGACCACAGTGACTCGTTTCTTAATTGCCTACAGTAATGTTTGTCCACAATTTTGCATGTTATTTGAAACAAATTGTATTTTTTTTTTTCAGGAGGTACTGGGGATTGAACCTTTGACCTTGTACATGGGGAGCAAGCGCTCAAACCACTGAGTGACACATGCTCCCAAGATGTATTTTGAATAAAAAACTGAAGCTCTACTCTGAAGATCTGAGTCAGTTCTCATTTGATGCTGGGGTAGGACATCACCCTCAGATTGCGCGATTCCGCTAAAACAGCCTATATGGGCTTTGGAGCCAGGAAGCCCCTGATTTGTGCTGTGACTTTGAAGTAGATTCAGATTTCTAAACATCAGCTACATAGTAGATAGTAATTCCCAACCCCTGACCCAAAAGAGAATTTGGAACCCCAAGGATGATGCGAAATATATATTTTAAGATAGAAGGGATCTCAGAAGATTATTAGTAACTTTCTAAGAAATGTTTACTATGGAAAATTTCAAACATGCTAAAAAAGTAGACAGAATAAATCCCCATGCCATCATTTTGCCAGTCATGTTTTCTCTACTTCCAAGTTCAACCTTTTCTTTTCCTGGAGGATCTTAGAGCAAATCATAGATATCAGGTCATTAAACTCATAAATACTTGAGTATGCATGTGAGTCATTTAAAAATTACTCTACTAATCCTTTCTAACTCCCTCTTTATTGAGTTAGAGAACTAAAAGGGTTAGTGATTTGCCCAAAACCAAATAATTAGTGGCAAAAACTAGAGTAAGAACTTTAGAGTTCCTGAAGCTTAATACTATATTCTTTCCCATAACATATTGGCTGAAGATTAGCTATTTACTGGCTAAAATAAGTAAATAATGTGGGATTAGTAGATTCTCCACCAGTTTCTCTTACATAAATCATCTTGGGAGATTTTCAAATGCAGATTCTTGAGCCTCAACCCCATAGATTCTAATTCCTTAAGACTGGGGTGGAACAAATGGTGTGTTGGAGCCAGCCTATACTGGCTCTTGAGAGCCAACTATTAAATCTTCAGGAATTTTGTAAGCCAGTTCTTAAAAATTGTTAAAATATATAAAATTGATGATTAAATAGGCTAGAAACAAAGATAATACTCAAAACTCATCACTTCTGCTTAATGTATGTAGAGTTTTTAATAAGGTTTATTGTAGAACTGTGGAAATGAATAGAGTTGATGGCAACACATTATAGTGAGTATAACTGACACTGCTGATTTATAAATGTGATTGTGGCTGAAAGGGGTAGTCTGTGGGTGTGAAGGTCAATTGAAAAGAAGCTAGAGAATAATCTAGGGACTGTAAAACAGTAATTTCGATGGTGGAAGATTGTGGTTACTAGTATAAATATAAGAATGTTCTTCTTTTATGAAGTGTTAAGAATATGGTGATACATGGGAATATTGCAACTAATGTAATTTATTGGACGATGGCTAAAATATTGCAATTTTTTGCAGCAGTGGCAAATAAGATATATCAATTCTAAAAGACAACAAAGGGGATATGAGATTTTTCCTTTTGGAGTAACGAAAATATTCTAAAATTGACTGAGGTGATGACAGCACAACTCTGTGATGAAAATAAGAGTCATGGAGTGTATACTTTGAATGGATTGTACGAAGCATGGGGCTGTATAACACGGGGAATCCTGTGGTGGAAGATGGACTGTAGTCAACAGAACAAATATGAGAACATTCACTCATAACTTTAACAAATGTATGATACTAATACAGAGTGTTAATAATCAGGTGGGTTGGAGGAGAAATCCACCAAATTAAGATATGGGCTATAGTTAGTAGTCATATTTTGACGATGCTCTTTCATAGTTTGTAACAAATGTTTCACAACAATGCAAGGTGGTGGTGTTGGGGTGTTGTATGAGAGCCCTGTGTAATGATAAGCATGTTTGTTTTGTAACTTCACAATTTTTACTGTACACTTACTGTTTTTATTAGTTCATGTATGAATGATATACTTCAATAAATTTTTTAAAATAAAAAATAAACCTCATCATTTCCTAATGAAAAGCCTTTTACTTTTATCTTTGCAAATCTATTTATGTCCATCATATCTGTATGTAGAAAATACTGTGATAATGATGTGCTGCTGCACTTCTCTTCCACAGTCCACCTTCCGTGGTAGCTGGATATTGGCCACGGTGGGAATATTTAGACCACAGAGATTGGCAAATACAAATAAGACTTGATTTATTGCTTTGCTGATTGTCTAAATTTAAGAAAGTGATTTAGAAACTGCTAAGAATGCAGATAAAATTTGGAAGTGTGCCATTTCTGTAGCCATACACTGTGAATAATACAAAAATGGAGGAAATAGTCTTTCAATGTTCAAAAACTATTATTCAGTTCAGCAAAGAATTTGCTCATATCATTGATACATGAATAAAGCTTGTTGTTTCACTTTCATTTTACTCATTAATATAAATGACAATATCAGACTACGTATTTATCAAAATTACACTGTTCATCACTTGCAACTATAAGTTGACTCTGAATAAAAGTCTTTGGCAAAAAACAACAGAAGCGTTGTGTAAAATTCAACTCATTTCATGAAATTTACAATAAGGGATATCATATATTGAACTATTTTTTTGTAAATTGTGTGCTACATATCCTTTTTTATTATTTGTAAAATGATATATAAATATATATGCATATATGTGCATTTACTTACATAAATATTTTATAAATATATATATATATATACATACATATATATATATATTTTTAAAGATGCTTAGATGACATAAATGTTACACAAAAATTACAGGGATTCCCATGTTCCCCACCTCCCACACCTCCCACAACCTCCCACATAAACGTATTTCATTAGTGTGGCACATCACCTGCAATGGATATACACATCCTGGGGCTTTGCCACTAAGCATGGACCATAGTTCACATTGTAGACCACACTCTCTCTCACACAGTTCTGCATGTTATATACTGATGTAAAATGGCCTATATCTGTCATTGTAATGTCACTGAGGATAATTCCCAAGTCCTGAAAAAGCCCCTGTATTACAACTGCTTTTCCCTCTCCCTGCCCCCAAAGTGTCCAGGTGCCACTGGCTCCACATTAATGTTATTTCTTCCATTGCCTGAATCAAAATATGTCTACAACAGAATACTATTAAGTCCCCTCTAGTCCATAGCTCTTCCCCCAGTCCTGAGGAGTCTGGGATGGTGATGTCCACTCCACCTCCAAGTGAGAGGGGGCTTATATCCCATGAGTACGATGGATGGGATTATCCTGCCTGCAGCTGCAGGCTCTCTCCATTCCCTGGGATGGCCGTTGTCCATAATCGTCTCCTCACCAGGTGACTTGGGTGAGTCCATTGAGCTGTAGAGTAGGAGTTGCAGCTCCACCGAGATTCCAGGCACGGCTGGCACATGGGCAGGCCAGAGGCTCCAGTCTCTGGAAGTATACCTACAAACTCCGGCATCACATATAGGTTTGAATAGAAGGGACTGATGGACCATGTGCAGGGAGGACTTATTTGAACCCAACTCTGTCACTCCCGGTGACAGATGAGCCTCCCCGGCAATAAGGGATTAATACATATCCTTTTAATCAGAAAAATATATATGTATGACTAGACACACCTATGTTTTTTGGAGAGCTGGTTGTTTAACATTTACCAGCACACCTCATCTTTGGAGGAAAACCAGGAATCTGCATTCTAAATGCACTTCTTTGGTATTTAAGAATATAATTGCCAAAAAAAAAAAAAAAAGTAAATGAAACAGAAAAAAGAATATAGTTGCCTACTAAATTTGGAGAATCACTGTTTAGCCATTGAATGGAAAGAAAGATCAGGTCATTCAAACTTCAAAAATTCTTCCCGATTCTTACTGAAAGCATGATGCAGACTATGTTCTTTCAAATGCAGAGAACTATTTTTTTAATTTTAAATTTAAGTAAAAAAAGGTTTATTGAGGTAGACTTGATATACAATAAGCTACACATATTTAAAGTACAATAAAGTACACAGTTTGCTAAGTTTTGACATATATACCCCCATGAAACCATCATAACAATCACGATAGTGGACATATCCATCACTCCCCCAAGTTTTCTTCCAACCCTTCCTGCCCACTCCATACTTAAGCAACCACTCATCTGTTTTCTGTCACTATAAATCATTTTGCATTTTCTAGAAGTTTATATAAATGGAATCACACAATAGATACTCTTTCTTGTTTGGCTTCTTTCACTTGGCTTAATTGTTTTAAAATTCATCCATGTTGTGTCTCAATAGTGCATTCCTTTTTATCACTGAATAGACTTCCATTGTATGGATGTAGCGCAGGTACTTTACTCATTCGTCTGCTGATGGACATTTGAGTTGTTTCCAGTTTCTGGCTATTTCAAATAATGTTGCTATGAATATTTGTGTACACATCTTTTGAGTAAACATCTGGGAGTGGAATGGCTCTGTAATATGGCCAGTATACGCTAAATTTTTAAAGAAATTATCAAACTGTTTTCCAAGGTGGCAGAAGCAAATTTCCTTCCTCCCCTCCTCTCTCCCTCCCTCTCTCCTTCCTTCCCTTCTTTCCTTCCTTTCTTTCTTCTACTGAAAAAAATTGAATGGCTCTGATATTGGCTCACTCTCACGTGAGTACTCTAAGCCAGCTGGTGATGCAACACCACTTCAAACTGATCGTCTTTAAATAATTATTTAACATTTATTTAGTGGCAGTGGGAAGAAGCTAGTTTAGAGTAATGAAAATTGCACAGAGTCAGAGTCACTTATTCAGTTTACTTCATTGGCTGATGATGAATTTGCTTGAATTTTATTTTCTATTTTTCGGCAGTTCTTATTTGCCCTTTTGTGGGAAAGTTTGAACCAGGCAACCTCTTATGAGGTATATCAAACAGTTTAAAAGTTTGGATAATAAAATTTTATTCATTTCAGTAAATGTTATGCCATATGTTATTTGATTTCAGAATTTCAGGTGAGGGCAACTAATTACTTTTTAGCACAAGAACATTGCCCAAATACTCAACAGAGATGGGTAAGTGGGTATATATTTTCCCACTCCAGAATGTTGTCTATTTCAAGATTAGTGAGACCAATTCCTTTTTACTCAGGCTAACAGGGATGATATTTAAGACCTATTTTAGTGATATATTAGTCTCCTCTTATAGATTGTTGCTCTAGGAAACTGCTTGCCTGGCCTCTCAATTTATCTGGCTCTGAACAGTCCCTTTGAAGAAAGAGAATCTAGGTATGTTATTATATAACCAGATGTTGCAAAAACCCCAATCTAAAATAACATAGTTACAGCTAATTTCCTGTCCTTGTAACTAGAAATTAAGAGCTGTGTCAGGGCTTCTGCATATAGAGGAATACAATGAACCTTAGCTAGAAAACATTTTTCTGCTTAGGTCTGACAGCTAGCTAATCACTTGGCCTTCAAGATACGGTGTTATTTCCCCAAATTTTCTCTGAGGGGGCTGGTTGGTGGTAGGGTTAGAAGAGAGGATAAACCTAGACCATGCTTATGTGAACAAGAGCTGTATATAGACTTTCCAGGAATAGTTGGTTCCAGCAGTCTCTTAGGGAAAGAGGCAACATGTGCAAATTATTCCATAAGTTGATGGACGAATGCCCGGTTCTCCTTTGATGAAATTTAACTGCAATGCGGTGTTGTTAAATCATATCTTATTTTGTTATTTTATCTGTCATCACCAAGTTACTCAGGAAAAAAAAAAATAGAACTCTGCAGTCAGCAATAAGGATTAATATTTTCCCCCCGTTTCTTGAGCATTATTCTCCAACTCATAGTATATAGGAGTCTTCAAAAAGCCCTTTGTCAGCAAGGGAGTAATCTGTTTTTCTCTCCCCAATAGAGATAAAAACGCTGTCTGAAGAAAAGCACTGTTTATAGATCGTGAGGCTGGTAGCCTTCCAATATACTAGTAAAAAAAAAAAAAAAAAAAAAGGAAAGGAGAAGAATCTGATCGGTGAGAAGGAAAAGAAGCAGAAAAGCTTCTCTATTTAGCTATGTATACACTGTTGGTCTGACTTTAGTTGTTGGCTTAATAAGTTGAGATTACATAAATGATGCTATCCCCTCAATTAGAGTACAAAACATTGTATGATATGCCTGGAGAGTAAAGCAAATGACTAAAGAAGCAAACCCATTACTTAAAATCTTATTTATCTTTCCACTGTAATACTTAGCCACACTTCCTCATATCGCTAATTGAGTTATACTCAGAATGTCAGATGATCACATTTGGCATAGCAGAGGAGCCCCAGGTAGGGAGTCAGGTGGATTAGATCCCAATTTTGGGTTTACCTTGTTCTCCGTGGGGAATTTCAGATAGATCAAGCAATTCTTATTTTTTCCACCACAAAGAACCCATTTTATTATTTTTGCCCTGTAGCTACAGAGACTTTATTTGTTATCTATTCCCTTTATCCCAGGCTGTAAGTTTATGGGAACCCCAGGGTTCCTTCCCCAAGGGGAAAGGAAGCTGGTCTGGGTATGAATCCTGCATCCCCCCCCCCTCTTGCTTACTAGCTGTTTAACCTTGGGAGGGTGATATAACCTCTGTGCCTCAGTTTCCTCACAGAGTTGTGATAAGTATATACATATATACTGGAACATGGCAAAAGCACTAAAAAAATTGTAATTACTATCATTATTATTATTACTAGCCAGTTGGAAGGGTTGGCCCTTCTGGGAGTTGACTAACAGTCCCACCCACAATTCCCGAAGGCGCAGAGCAAACTGTAATCTAAGTGAGGTTGCTGTATCACTAAACGGGCATGACCTATGGAGAGGGAGTGGGCCAGGTGGAATTTAGGGGCAGAGATGGTACTTTTTCTCACGTACAAAGGTCTTAGGCTGATTTTTCATGGGCTGTCAAGGTTAGAGCAGGATTTAATTAAATAGTATTGGAAGTGGGTGAAGTGAAACTGGCACAAAACCAAAACCCAAACCAAACATCAATAAGAAAGGAATCAGAGATCAGGTTTCATAGCAGAAGTTCTTCCCAGAGGGAGGTTATCTATGCCCAGAAAATCAAGACAAAGGCCCAATCATAAAAACTGCCTGTGAAAAGAAGGTGCTAAGGTGAGAGAGTGCTGCTGGGGGCAGGCAGATGCTCAGGGTGGATCCAGATTAATTGGGCATGCTGCTCCATGGGGGGCCTGGGGATCCCAATAGCTGGCCATACTTTAGTCCATCACTGTAGAGTTGGGGAAGAAAGGATCCTATGAAAATGATTTTTCCCCCATCCGTATTAGCATTAGTTTTTCTATTTCATCTCTGATCCATCCAGATTTTAACCAAAGAGTCACGGTTATGAAAGATACATTTACCATATCACTTGAATTTCTGATATGGCTCATGATATTAGAAGTCACTCAAGGTAAGTAAACGCTAGACGCTTAGGAATGGTTCACTGCTTCTGGCTGTTGGATTCTTGGCCCCAGCTGATGGCTTCTTGGGTGTGTTCGACTTGGCACTGTCCCTCTCCTCTGTGCATGGTGACAGGGTTACCATTCACACCCCAGAAACTCCTGTGATGTCATAGGGAGTCAGCTTGGGCTCATTGTGAAGTGTCAATATTGCCACACTGATTTAATATGATTCTAACAGAAAACAGAGAAACTTAAAAAATTTTAGTTAGCCTACGCAGCCCCACTGTGAAGAGATGTACTTTTCCTGTTGGGTGTTTGAAATGCTGATAATGACTCATGTATCCTCATTATCTTCCACTAAAGTAACTTCTTGACAAATCCAATGGATACTACAGAATTTTGTGCTCTTAGTCATTGCCCCATCTCTTGCATCTCTTGCAACTCTGAGTCCTAAAACATCTCACCTTACTGGTTCTCCTGTCTTTTACACCATTCCCTCCCAGTTTTCTTTATTGGGTCTTCTTGTCTCTTTAATTCCAATGTTCTCCTGGATTCTGCTCTTAGTCACCATCTTCTTTCACTTTATAAACTCTCACTAGTTGATCATATTCATTCTCAGGAAACCATTATATTTGTGTACATGGAGAACTTCCCATTCTCTCTATCTCTAGCCCTAGATGAATATCCTGAGCTCTAGAGCTTTTTTTTTCTAATAACCAGACTTTTTCTCTGGGGTATCCCACAGACACCATAAGCTCAACCATTTTCACATTGTTTTTCCTGTTGGCTTAAATCAACTCTAATTCATCTTCCCTTCTCTGAGAGCTAGGGAATGTGCTAATCTCCCTTCAGGAGGTTAACCTCATGGAAGACCACACAGAAATGGGTTTTGAACCAAATTAGGGTTCTTCCAGCAAGGAAAAAAAAAAAAAGCCTTTGATTAGACAACTAACAGTATCTGCTTATACACACGTATTCCCATCCCACTCAAATTAAAAAAATTTAATTCCTTACCTGGGCATTCAAAGTCCCCCTATGTTCGAGACTCAGGTCACTAATCTTTCCTCCTGAATGTCCCCTATGTTCTGGCCATATTGGATCACCATTCTCAAGACATGTTCAATACTTTCCATCTCTGCATTGCTGGCCATTCATTACTTCCCTCGTGCCATGCTCCTATTTTCTCTGCCATCAAAATTCTACTCACCTATCAAGAGCCATGTCAAAAGCCATTTCTATCAGGAAGCATCCATGGATAACTCAGGGATATCTCCTTCTTTTCCCTTTTTTGAATCCTTACAATATTGTCTTCTGTCTTTCTCCATTAAGTTTTAGTTTCTTGAAGCAAAGATGTGTTTAGTCATTTTTGTAGTTCCCCTCAGTGCCTGGCATGTTGCTAGGCACTTGGTAACTGCTCAATTATTACTTGTTGAATAAACAATGATATGATTAAAATTTTTTCTGGTTCTGTGTTTACAAAGAAGAAAAACATGTCTCATATAGAATGGGAAGCTGTATTGGCATGGTCTAGTTTGAAGTCAAAGTGTCTTTTCAGGTGCACATGTGTGTGACTATACACAACAAAGCACATCCATGCACAGCTTTTAGATATTGTAGTGGTTTGGAGCTATGTACCCCAGAAAAACATGTTCTCAAACTTAATACATTCCTGTGGTAAGAATCCATTGTAAGTAGGACCTTTTGGTGAGGTTACTTCAGTTAGGGTATGGCTCACCTCAATCAGGATGGGTCTTAATCCTTTTACTGGAGTCCTTTAATGAAATTCAGACAGTTAGAAAGCCAGAGAACACAAGAAGCTGAACATCAGCAGAACCCAGAAGAGAAGGGAGAGGCCGCCATGTGCCTTGCCATGTGACAGAGGAGCCCAGGACCAAGGATCACCAGCAACCAGTCCCAGAATGCCATAGTGTTCAGGGAAAAAGCATGGCCTTGATTTGATCTTTTCCTTAGCCTCAAAATCATGAGCCATTAAATTCCCATTGTTTAAGCCAACCCATTGCATCGTGTTTGCTCGAGCAGCCAAGGGAACTAAAACAGATACATGTGAAAATAGAAAAGGAAATACCCTTGTTTTTGAAATTGGTAAAGCTTATTTTCCACATCCTCATCTTTTGCTTCACTGTGTCCTTTTCATGATTTGTTTGCTATTGCACTCATGGCTTTTCCTTTAGGCATTTCCTATCTTTGGTCTTATTGATTACAACTGCACCTACCCGTCCCCTCTTGAGCCATTTTTCCTTTTTAATGTTAATATTTTATACTGTAGCCCTTCTATTCTAATATCCTTGAGTGCATTTTTATGCATCCTCTTTCTACCGTGGTTAATAAAGATACTTACAGTTATGGGTGTTGTTGAAACTTATTCTCTTTATTAGTGGAGATTTTACCATCATGTTTATTTATAGCAGTGGAAGGGCAGAGAGGGAGCCTGAAAGTACAGCAAGACTTTGCAGATGATGACTTAAATGATAAATGAACTATTTTAAAAGTGCTAATAATGTTTGGAAGGAAACAAAAGCAAAAAAAAAAAAAAGTAATTTAAAATAGTCTATCAGAGTTAAAGAAAATTAGAGTTGGCGTGTAAGTTAGAACACCCATTCCCAGTAAACCATAAAGACTTGAGTAATCAACAGGAAAATGTTGGAAACCAGTATTCCTATTCATAAATAAAAACTTGGGTGAGCTAGATCTGCACATCTGTGAATTAGTGCAAATACAGTGGGAATAAAAGACACCATTTTAGCTGATCTGTGTTTAGCTATCTGGATTTTATGTCAGATTGGTGCTGACCAGATGGAATTGGCTTCTGCTGCCTCATTGATCTTGTTTTTCTGTAGATAGCTCTATAACCCTTTTGTTTTCTTCTGTAGACAGGGGCAGCAGCATAGAAGTAGAATGGAAAAGTCAACCTGTGAAGAGCTTGGTGTACTAGATGTCTTTGATGTGAGATCTCAGTTATACTGTTGAAAGCGTTGCTCCAGGGAACTGCTCCAGTCTCCTGTCATTTGGAGAAGACAGCTTGGTGGTGGTGACATGAGAAGAACACATTTTCTCCTTTTCATCCTCCTCTGGGACTGACCCAGGAAGAAATGCCATGAACAATTGAGGACGTAAGATTGAAAATACTATGAACCAACTCATTGATTTTGATGTGTATCTTTAAAGATGCTAATGTAAAATGCCCAGAAGTTAAAAAGCATCCCTTTTTCAGCCAACAAATATTTTTTGAGCCTCTACTATGTTCTAGCTACAATGCTTATGGAATGAAATCTTGAATATGTGTGAAATTTTTTTTCTCTAGGAAAACAAATCTTACTTCTTTGGGTCAAATATTATTTATTTTACTTCTTTAAATGGAAACCAATTTGGAAATATATTACATGTTTCCAAGATTTCTTAAGTAGCCTATGGAATATAATTAAACCTTATTTTAATGACTCACGCCCAGAAGCATCTTCTGGCCAGTCTTTTTGCATGAGTACAACAGACCTCTCCCATCTAGTGAGTGCTCTTGACTACACAGTGCATTTGCTGTGATCTAGGAAATCAGAGAGCCTTTGCTGTAAGAACTGTATTTAAAGTTAAGAGTCAACATGAGGGGAACGACCACCTGACTGTGTCTCTTGCAAAGTAAAGTAGTTGAGTTTTGATGAATGAGCTTCACAACTGCTCCTACAGCTTCTTCCTGACTCTGGGTCAACGTTCTCAGTCCTGGTGAGGCTGAAAAGTCTGACCTTGAATTGTGTGAAAGATTTCTGTTTTCAAAGTTTAACACCTGTGCAGTATATATTTGAAGCAAACATTATATATTATAATATACATACTGTTTTATTTTATAAAGGTAAAAGCTTCCTGCTTTATGTATTGTACTTTTACACATGGATTGTCTTTTTTCCCTAACAGGATAAAACCACTCTGGCTTCAAAATCTTACTTCTTTCCACAGCTCTCTCTCTATTTCTTTACTTTTACTACATCACCAACATATTAAGGAAACTTTATAATGTCCTCAGAACTTCAAATAACATTTTCTGATTCCTAAATAATTAAGTTTATGAAAAATGTTTAACTACATAGCAACACTGTAGCTCAAAGCTAAAATAAATGTTGAAAAATTTCCTTTTTTTTGTAGTCTCAAACATAAAAAAAAACACAACAATTTATTGAAGTATATCATTAAAACATGAACACATATAAACTCTAAGTGTTCAGTGAACATCGTGATCTTACAAAACAAACATGCATAACATCATACAGGGCTCCCACACATCACCCCCCCCCACAAACATCATGCATTGTTGTGAAACATTTGTTAACAAATCATGAAAGAGCATCATCAAAGTATTACTACTAACTATAGTCCGAATCTTCCTCCCCTATACCTTTTTTTAAGGATTTATTTACTTTTATCCACTCCCCCACCCTTTCTGATGTTTTTGTGTTCATTTGATGGGCAACTCTCTGTGTTTGTTTCCTGCCCTCTCTTCTCATCCTTCTCCTCCTCTCTTCACTGGGATTTAATCCTCGGAACCTCCGATGTGGAAGAGAGGCGACCTACCGCCTGTGCCACCTTAGTTCCTGATTTTTCGGTGCGTCTCGTCTTGGCTCTCCCTTGTGTCACTCTCCTGTTATGTCATCATCTTGCTGTGTGGCTCGCGGGGCCTGGGGGGCTCACCAGTTCACGGGGCCTGGTGGTGCACCTGCGCACAGGGCCTGGTGGCCCATGCACCTTCTATATTTTTCTTTTTTTAATTTTTACCGGGAGGTCCTGGGGATTGAACCTAGGTCCCTCCATATGGGAGACGGATGCCCAACCACCTGAGCCACATCTGTCCCCCTGCTATATCTCTTAAGGTTGACCAAAGATAACCAAAGTTACAGTCTTTTCCCATACAGGATGGTCATATAATAAGTCAGGCTTAGTTTATCACCAGCATTCTAAAAACCAGACCTAGGGAGAAAAACTAGGTCTGGGGACACATGCGAATGTTTAGCCTACCCTGATCATCACAAAATCAGGACAGCGCAGACATTGGTTTTTACATCTAGCTTGGGTGTTCAACCTGGTCCTTTGGTCTTTGAAGTCTAAAGGTTCCCATTCTTCAACGAGTTTCACTGTCTCATTTCTGCTGGGCATCATGAAGAAAGGGGAGCCGCAGAGCTAAGTTGGTTGTTCTTTTCACCCCATATACTGCTGTCTGTCTTAATGATGGAGGCTGAGGCTGGCTCTGACATTACTTCATAATAGCTACCCCCAAAGTGAATAATCCAAAGACTCTTACATATCGACCATCTTTTCTCATATACTATTACTTAATTTCATAGCTGTATCATTTGTTCACTTCCCTTATTTTTGCATGCATTCATTATTGTCAAAATGTATCCTGGGCAACCAAACTCTTAGCATTGGTGCTTTGACTATGGATGGGTAATGACATTCACTGATAAGATGCATATTTATATGTACATTGCTTTGCTGATACACCAGTGTCCTAACTGAAAAAGTTTGGAAAATGGTACCTTCAGGTACCTCTACAAGTGTGTTAAGAGCCTCTGAAGGGAAAGTCATCAATCCTGAAGTGATCTCCCTTCTTCTAGATGACAGAAACTGGGACAGTTGCAGCAATGAGAGTGCCTCCTCCACCCTCCCCAGGCCATATAAACATAGATTCTGAGCCAATCAGAGTGCTGGGCCAAGGCAGCACCTGCTCCAGCCCTCTTGGCTTGTCTTCCAAACCAGATTCTACCCCTAAACCCTATTATAGAGAAATTCTGGAAACACCACACAAGAGAAGAGATGGGAGGCACCTCAGGACAGGAAAGAGAATTAACACGTTAACAACCCACCTATCAATACATGGAGGTGCGGGAATGTTTTGGTGATGTTTGGAAGGCTTTGAAGAGGTTACCTGGTTGCCCAAAGAGTCCTTGATTGGATTGTGAAAGCTTACCTTTAATCTTTACACAATTCAAAAATAACTAACCTTTCACTTCCATGCTGTCTCCGCCATCTGCAAAAGGGGATTATCATATGATTTGCCTTATGAAGTTGCTGTGAGATAATAAAAGCCTTGAATCTACATATGTATACTGTAAGTGTTAACTATTTATTACCTCCATTACCCAGCAGCATATTTTTGGCATTAACAAAAGAGACTTTTCATTCATTTGGTCAACACCTGATTCTTTGCTCTTTCCCAAGTTCCAGTGGAGTTGCTTGGGGACCTCAAGTCACAAGGGTGAGTAACTCACTGTGAGTGTGGACGAATGGGATGGGGTGGGGGGTAGAGTGGGTGGGCAGATGGGGTGGGGTGTGGACAGAGCCCTCCCCTGCTCCCCCAGATCCCAGGGCCATCTGGGCTGGGGAGTAAGAGTGGGAAGCAAGATTTGCTTTAGGACTGCTCCCTGCAGGTGAATCGGTGCATAATGGAAAACCAGCTGCTTCCAGGCTGTGTCCTTGCCTCCAGGACTATTACCCTGCAAAGTCTGGTGCCTGGAAATCTCCCAGAAGGGGAGTCTGAGCATTCTGATGGCCAGGCAGTGGAAGGAGCACTGCACCAAAAAAGCAAAGGACTGGCTTCTAGTTCTGGTTCAGCGATGCCTCGGCCATGGGCCCTCGTAAGTGGCCTAGCTGCTCTCCCAGTAGAGCACTGACCTCTCCCAGCGCCAACACGGATTCCTCTCGCGACTCCTTCATTACCCTGAGAATCGTGGATCTTAAAACCTCCAAACGCCCTCTCCCTCCAAGAAGTGCTGAAGGTCCCATCAGGCTCACAATATGTTTAGAGCACTTGCAGATAAAGGGCGAGCTGTGGTCCCGCGTGTGCATGTGTGTGTGAGGGGCTTTTATGACTCGCGACCCCCTTTGCCTGCTGTGTGTCTCTCCCACCCGCCCTCCTCTCCCACTTCTCTCTTAGGCCTCCCAGTGGCCGTCAGGGGTCCCTGCAGACACTCATCTGAGTGATGGGCCTCAGAGCTAAAAGGGTTTCTGCTGTAAATAAAAGATCTCTAGTGGAGGCGTTATAATTTATCAGGGCAGTAGGGACAACGACTAAAGCATCAGTTCTCCGAAGTGCAATTTACGAACAGTTTGTATCCAAGTTTCTGTCCACGGGGGCGAGGGCAGCCCAGTGGGGCTTCTGTACAAGGGCGGGCAAAGGAAACAGCGAAGCAGGGTGGGAGCGCTGGGGACCTCCTCCTAAACAGGAAGGCCCACGTCCTTCTAGAATCTGATACCCGGCCACCTCTCTCCTAAGCGCACCGGGCACGCCACGGTGCCCGCGGCTTCTCCGCGTCTCAGTGACCAGTCCCGTGCCAAGGCGCCCACCTGCGGGGGACTCTTGGTCTCTCGCAGGATCCCCTGCAGAGAGAGGGAGCCTCGACAGGCGCCTGCCCAGGCCCGGGGTTCGGCCAGAGCACCCCGCTCCGACGGCAGGGACTGCCCTCCGGGGGGCACTGCGGAGGGGGCACGCGGGCAAGCCCGAGCCGCACCCGGGGTCCCGCCGCCCAGCGCTGGGGCTTGGCCGCGGTTCAGCCCGCCCGAGCCGCCGCCGCTCCCCGCCCCCTCGAGTCCCTGGAGGCTCCGCGGCTGCGGGAACCGGGAGGTGGAGCCGAGCCCGCGGCGGCCGCGCAGCAGGGAAAGTTCAGCGGCGGCGGGAGCGGCCGGAGGTCGCGGTCGCCGCAGCTTCCCAGCCCGAACTGAGCAGCCCGGAGCACGCCTGAAGGGTGAGTCGGATCTGGTCCCCGCGCCGGCCGGGCGGGGAGCAACACGCGGGGGCGTCGGGGCCCCTGGCGAATCCGCGGGCTTCCTCGCGCCACCTCGGGGCACCTCCCGCAGCCGGCGAGGAGGGTGCGGCGTCCGGCCTCCCCCTTGGGAGCTGCGGACGCGGGGAGGGGCTCCGCCCGTGCTGACAGTCGCTGGGGTGCCCCGGAGAGCGCGGTGCCTTTAGGTGCAGCGCGCCAGGACGCGGGGGAGGGCTTCCAAGCGGGGATCTGCGGCCGCTGCCGCGCCAGGGGTCCGTGTGGCTTCGCTCACCTTCCCGTGGCCTTTCACCGTGTAATGCATGTCTCAGAAATCCTCTAGAAAGTTCCCTTTAGAGGGCTGTTTTGCTGTCACTGTTGTGTTAGGGGTTGCCGTGATGGAGAGGGCGGAGGGGGCGTGCCGAGGGTGGCGGGTGGGCAGCGTGTCCTCCTGCCACGGTGAAGGTGTCCCAGGGCACTGCGATCCGGAGGAAGTGTTTTGTGCGGCCGGAGGAGAGAAACTATTGGGGTGGGGGTGAGGGTGGGGTGTGCAGGGCGAGGAGGAGGAGGAAGGCTGTACAAAGAGAAGGCAAAGTTGTTTGTTTCCGCGACGCTTCCTGCACCTGCCCTCGCGCCAATGACTTTGAAGTTATCTTTTCATCGAAGAGCACAGAGAGAAGGATGGGAGAGGAAAAGGGTTTAACCGCACTGTACACGCCAAAAAAGAGGGCCTTGGAAAATGCTCCTAAATGAAATACTAGGAAACGAGTGTGGTTACTTTGCAGACTCCACTTTTATTCTGATTTCAAAGCCTTGGCGCAGCTTTTACTTGAATGCCACTAGATACGTCCAGATAATAAAGATAATTAACGATTCTTTCACATTTGGTTTTTTTTTTTAACTAGAAATTTGAGTTGTATTATATCGGATTTCTTGGACGTTGTTAACATTGCTGGTACAAGAAAGTCATAATGATCGTGGTGTCACTTGTAACAGTGAGCATTTTATATAACCCCTGTCATGTTGCTAATTGGGAGAACAGTCTTTCAAACATGGAAATAGAGGCATAAAACAAAGACTAACTTATGCCCTAGACACACAAACTGACTTGAACACAAGTAATAGTGTATACTATGATATGGGATCCTGTTTTATGCTCCCAGAGAATGTCAGTTCCTGGAAAGCAAGGGATGGGCCATATCCGTTGTGGGAACCCAATAAATACTTAATAATTCCTCTGCATTGAACTGCCACGTGATGTGGACTCTAAATAATACAGCATTGAAATGCTTTAATTCTGTTCATCTTCGTGTTCCAAATCGCATATGAGCCTTTGTAAACTGTACTGATGGAGTTCAAAGCAAAATCTCAAACGTCTGGAATCGCCAGTTTACCCAAGAGTGAAATGAGCATGTGCTTTATGGTTGCAGAGAAAGCAGCGTCTTCCATTAATTAACCCTATAACCATGGGCAAGTCTCCTACCTCTTCCAGCCTTAGGGTCCTGATTTGTAAAGTGCCAGTGATACTTCTTGCCATATAGAGATGTCTGGCAAATGAAATAACATTCAGGAATTTATCCCAGTGTCTGGAATCCATTAAGTGCTCCATAAATGTTGTCCCCTGTCCTTTGGCTTCCTTTACTGGTAGGAACCCCTAACTCTGGCATGTTTCAACACATTTTTTCTATTTTAAGATGCCGTTATTCATTCATTCACTCATTCATTCATTCACCCAACCATCCTTTATTGAACAACTTTAGATGCTGCCCTATGTGGGAATGCAAAAATGGGGAGCTGACACTTTGGGGGTGGACAATACTTCAGGTTTGTCCTCTTGGTAAGGCTCGATCATAAGGTCAGGTGATGATAAATTATACTTCCCATTCTTCAGATTGCTCTAGTGCTGTCCTTAATGGAATGTTAGTGCACTGAAGACAAACAACAGGAAGCGCCGTGAGGGTCTCATCTCTCCTGCTGGCCCCTGGAGCTCCACATCCAGCTCAGCACCTTGCAGGGTGTAAGGGCTCCATGACTATGTGTTGGTTTGAAATACAGACTGTAGCAAAGTTATTCTTCAGGTCACATCCTTCTTTTTATATTCCTTAGGAAAGGACCTTGGGATTCTAAATGATAGTGCTACTATATATTAGGGCTAATAGAGGTTATTAAAGAGGCCAAACTCCAACAGACTTTATTACCTATTGATTTTGTCCTCACCATGAAGGTGTATAAAATGTAAGAAGCCAAGGTGGAGCATCAGCGTCACCACTAGGGGGCCTGCTTTGCATAGTCTCCCTCCTGGCTCTCATTCATTACGGTTGTTCTCTCTCAGGGTAGCAAAGGAATTTAACTTCTTGGGTTTCTTGATCTAGAATACTTTATTAGAAAAGGGCAACCTTGTGTGAAAAGCCTTGCCCAAGGCCTAAAAATAAATGAAAGTGATCTTACATGACGGGTTCGGTACTATTTTAGAATATCTTTAGAGTTAAGGGCTTAAGGAGATTTAAGAATTAGACTTTTTAGTCCATATATCCTTATATTCAAATGTATGATTTTGGTATAATACGTTCAAGTCTTTTTGTGTGTCTTTGGTGGAACTTTTTATCTTTTAATGCATTTAAAAATTGCGCCTTTTCCGGAATAGATACTTACAGTACTAGCAATATGAGCTGTTTTGAGGAGTTTTACCTGACCACTGGAAGCTCCTGGTGTCTTTTTCTTTTAAAAAGGGTGCCATATTAAATCCCTCCTTAAAAATATGTTTTATTACATTCCAAGATGAACCACTGAAACTTTTTCCTGTGTGAGATTTTGAAAAGATCTTCTATTTCTAAATCCTAATTTAAATGAAGTGAGTTGGGCCTGGGACTGTTAATGAACAACCTAAAGGTGTGTTGGTGATTTTATTTATGAGATGTAATTTGCTTTGTGGTAGAAAAATATGGAAAAGTATGTAAGCAAACATCATTACTCAAAATATTGCCATATTGTTTGCAAAGGAGTGAGAGACTATTTTATTTTCAGGTTTTCAAGTGAAGTTTAATTAATATGACTAACTAAACACCATTCATCTATAAAGTAAAATAGAAAAGTGTCCGGCACATTGAAGTCGGTAAATCTTACCGAGGGGCTTCATACCGTACTTAGCAGAATGTCTTTGGGTTCAGAAAATTATCAGACATCCAACTCTGATTTTCACACGGAGGGATTTCTAGACAAGGCTATCTGATTTTCCTTGTTTTTCTATCAAGAATCGTCTAGCTCAGTGCTCTTTAGGGAATGGGGTAAGAGGAATAACTTTGTATGAAGGTTGCAGATGATTTTTATCATTTCTCTCTGATTCAGCTGAACTTATTTGCATTAGTTTTAGGATTCTCTGCATATCAAAAAGTTACACAGATCCTGTTTGCACAAGCTAATGCTTCTCTTGAACTGGAAGAGTGATACTGCCTCTTCTTCCCCTTCCCAGACTGAGGCGGAGTCTAGGCCAAAATGATGGTATCAAGCTTTACGCCAAGTGGGGAGATTTAGTTTGGCAAGAGCGTTTGAGCTGACCAAGATTATCCATGCCTGAGGTGGAAGGAAATGAATGAATGAGTCTTTATACTCGTGGAGTCATTTTAGGAATATGCACTTGGGAGGTGCCTCCTGGACGTAAATGGCAACTGTTTGCTAGAAGTTTCAGTGAAATGTTTTGAACCTTACACTTAGCAAAACATTCCTTTGCCTAACTGATAATTTTTTTTTTTTTTTTCCCTAGGCAGCACAAAACATTTGTTTATCCTGGGGTCACCTCTCATTCTTTGTTTCATTTTTACTCTCAGGGATATTTGGGTTGATGAAGGAAAAGGGAGTGAAAAACCAGGAGGAGGTAGATGTGGACTATTTCTACTGGATATTAGGGTCCCAACTTAGTGGTTGTTCACGCACCATAATAGCAGGGGTTGTTTGGTGGTGATTTTTGTCCATGACATTACTAAAATGGTGGTCTTAGGTCTTGTGTACTCTCAAAAGTGACTTTCTACTTCTGCCCCTCATTCATTAGAAATGTGCCAAAGTTAATGCATCAGTTAATATATGCAAACCGGGCTGCTACTAGCCCATAAGATGCCTTTGTGTGATTTAGAAAACGGCTCCCTTTACTCTGTGATGGAAGTTTCCATGTCAGGAGCATGGATTGGTGAGCAGGATGTGGACTGGATTTCAGTCCCCACTCACCTCACCATTGGGCACTCTCATGTGGGCACAATCTGTGTGATGCTGTTGGTTGCAAAGACTTTAGAATGGTGCCTGGTACAGCAGTTATGCTGATGGTTATTGTTCTGATTGACTGCATTACTTTCACGATAGATGATTCTAACAGCCACAATAATCAGAAACAGAGAATTCAGGTGAACTTAATGCTTATAATTATGTTTGCAAAGGCAGATAATTCATTTAAGGTTTCTTGTTTCAAGTCTATTAGAGTTGCTCTCTTCACTTGATAGAAATGGCTAATACTTACTAAGCACTTACTATGCAGCAGATGCTCTAAGTGCGGTACGAGTCATCATTCCTTCAATCAGCACAACACCTTATGAAGTTGGCACTCATGATTGTCTGCATTTTACAGATGAGGAAACCAAGGATTAGAGGGGTGAAGTTACTTACGCAAGGTCAGCTGAGAAGTGGTGGAGCTGGGAATTCAGGCTAGCTCTGCCTGGCTCCAGGACTTGAGCTTGTAACTCTTTGCTATCGTCCTCCAAAAAAAGCTCGTTGACTTGGCGGCCTGGAAAACATCTCGGCGTTCTGCAGATTTAAAAAACAGGAAAACATTGATTTTCGTAGATTATTGTATTTGTAGCCATCTCTGGGCATGCTGGAGCAAGATGACAAGTGAATTTTTAACAGTGAGTCTGCTTCAGCATTTTTTATTTATAGGTTTGTATTTGGAGCATTTTCTAGTAGCTCAAAACACAACGTAGTACAGCTTATTTCTGTACAACATTTAATTTCTTATCAAGACACTTTGCACGCATGCTGAGCAGAATATATGAATAAAATCAAGTGTGTGCGTTGCAGAATATTTAAGGTGTGAAGGCTTGATTCAACCATCCATGCACTCTTTCCACAAATATTAGGTACCTGCTATATGAAGGCATTTTGCTAGATACTACAGGAAATAAAAGATGTGCAAGATCATGAACCAGAGAGGAAAGCATTTGAGCCTTTGAAGCTGGATAATCCTGGGGTTTGAATCCCAGCTCTCCCACTTACTAACTGGATGGGCCTGGTCCCATTATTGAATATTTCTGAGGCTTAGTCTACCTGTGTGCCTAATGGGGATAATAACACCTAATAGGGTTCTTGCAAGAATTAAATGAAGTGTGTAGGTCAAGAGCTGAACCACTAGGAAGCAGTAGGCAGTGCTCTTCTTATTTCTTATTTTATCCCTCATCTACTATCTTAGTCTGCCAAAGGGGTGCCAATGCAGAAGACCGGAAATGCATTGGCTTTTATAAAGGATATTTATTTGGGGTAAAATCTTACAGTTCCAAGACCATGAAAAGTCCAACTCGAGACACCATAAGAGGTGCTTTCTCACCAAAGTCAGCTGCCATGTGTTGAAGCAAGATGGCGGGCCATCTCTGGCTGGTCTCTCCTCCTCCAGGCTTCCTCTCTCAGGCTCAGCTACTCCGCTTTCTGCCCCATTTCAGCTGCAGGCTGGCATAGGGCTTGTTTCTTTCTGGGTCTCCTACACCAGCTTGACTACTCCGTTGTCTTCCCAAGCTCAGCTGTAAGCTATCAGGCAAATAGCTCATCTCTCCCCAGGCCTCAGCTGTTTGAGTCTTCTCCTTTCTGTCATTGGCAGGATCAAAAATGACAGAGCTCTGTCTTTTTGTGTCTGTCTGTCCGTGTGAGTCCATTTATATCAGACCCTGCAAGGGTGTGGGGACTCAACCTGAGTCATGCCTTACTGATGTAGTTGAATCAAAAGCCCTAAAGCAATCTCAACAGCTAATCTAATCAAAGGCCCCTCAACTGGATTTAATGCAATCAAAGGGTATCACACCCAGAGGACTAGATTAGTTTACAAACATAGTCTTTCTCTTTTTGGGATTCATAAAATAATCTAAACTGCCACATCTACTTTCTCTCCTCTCCCCCCACACATGTTGGCAGGGAGTGATAGATGTGAACATATCTAAAATCCAAGGGAAGGCATGAGCCATTCATTTCAAATGTTATTTTCTGGTTCTCCCTCATGGGACCTTGGATGAACCTAGCAGAGATGCTGGGTGATAGGGAAGCTGGTTCCAGTGGAGAGTCCCTATCCCACTGGGCTGCTGCCCGGGCTGGCCAGAAGAGGACAAATCCCAGGAGGCAATGGTAGCTTGGAGCCCAGGCTAGTTGCCTGCGGTGTGGAATCAGGTTTGGGTCCCAGGGGGTGAGGGTAAGTCTGACTGGAAGCAGCCAAGACCTCAGGTCTCATGGAAAGTGGGAATGATTCAGAAATGCAGTTTGAGGTGGGCTGAAGGGAAAGGGTATGGGTTCCAGGTGGAGAGCAAGGCAAGCATAGGAGCGACTTGTTCTTGAGTCATGTTAGGTTGGGTAGCCTGGCTCCGAGGTGCAGTGCTAAAGAGCTAGGAAGAGATCCACAGCCCTTCTGCATCCTCAATTGGTGCATTGCCTATTGGAGACTTCTAGCTCCCTGGTCTCCGACTGCAGGGTTTTTCCAAAGGGAGTACATCCACAATAAGAAACTAACTCAAAATTATTAGTTTTCTGCCAGTTCCCATTCTAGATCTTCAAGGGGTAGCTGGTGTCACAGGATAGATGAGCCCCTCCTCTTCAGCTGAGCCCTCCTTCCCCACAATTGAGGATTTGGTTAAATACACCTAGGTCTTGCTTTCCTGCAGCGGTTCTTAACCTTTTTTGTTCCACAGATCTCTTTGCCAGTCAGGTGAAATGAATACTACTGTAATTTATTTACTGCACACATTCATAAGTGAAGGAAATGCTAGGTTTCAGTTAGAGGTCAGAGAAAATAAAGATAATAAGTTGATTTCTTTTTTTCAATTCAAGCTCACAAACCCCCTGAAATCTTTCCATGGACCCCTTGGGGGGTCTGCGGACTCCTGCTTTCCTGGGAGGCAGCTCCACGGGAGTCTCCCTAAAAGCTCCTGCTTTCTGTATAGTGGGCTGTTCTGTTAGGTCAGGGAGTATTTTTAGAGAGATGTTTCTACGTGGTTTCATGATAATAAACCGCCTTGTTTGTGTCCAGGGTAGATGCTGTGTGTGGTAAGAAGGGAATGCCCGTGTTACAAAATCATTACAGTTTGGGAACGTCTACCTCAGCCAGGGAGCGGGAGGACTTGACTCATTATTTATTATGCGCCGGCACAGAGGCACACACCAGCCCTTCTGTGAACAAGCAAACAGAACCTGCCCAGGTGTGAGAGAAGCTTGATTCAGGCTTTGGTTTTTTAAAAAATGCAAAAAATTTAGAAACAGTAATGAATTAGGGGAACTTTGTTTATACCAAGTTATGGTAATTTTCAAAAGCCCATTTTATAGACTTAATAGAGTGTATGAAATGAAACGAACGAGCAAACTTAAAAAAAAATGAAACAAAACAAACCAGGAGGATAGCTTTGTGGGAAGAGGAATATTCCTTCCAATGAAACCCAAGTTCATTTGTTTCTTGGGAAGATTACATGAACGTTCTAATAAGTGAGAAAAGATGAGAATGAGGAATCAACACCTATGGTGTGGGAACTTTGGAGATGGAGTCAGTTAACCAGGTTCCAAACTCCACTCTCTCTTAATTGTGAGATCTTGGGCAAGTTGCTTAACTCTTTAAATCTCAGTTTTCTCATCTATTAAATGGGGATAATATTGTCCATTTTCTTGGGTGGTTTCCTGATTGAGATAATGGATGTCAACTGCTTAGTGCGTAGGAAATACTTAATATATGTCAACTGTTCTTATGACTGGAAAGTGCAAGAAAGAAACGTGGAAGAGAAAACAGAGATCAAGGAGTATTTGGAAGGAGGAACATTCTGTGTTGTGTTTTCCCTGAACCTTGAGTATTCCAATTCAACTCTTAGGTGGTTTTTTAACGTTTTAAATTCTAGATTATTATAAACAAATATGGTTTAAATACCCACTGTGTACATGTCATTATGCTAAGGTGCTTAGATATGGAAACAAATTCCAGAAAATCACCCTTGGTAGATTTATGTAGCTGCTAGTCTAATACTGAGGGGAGTGAGACAGTGACTAAGACTTTTTTTTTTTTTTAAAGATTAATTAAATTAATTTATTTCTCCCCCTGACCCATTGTTTTTGTGCTCACTGTCTACTTGTCTTCATTTTTTAAGGAGGCACCAGGAACCGAACCCAGGACCTCCCATGTGTGAAGGAGGTGCCCAATCACTTTAGCCATCTCCATACCCTGCTTGTTGTGTCTCTTGTTGTGTTTCCTGTTTGCATTGGCATCTTGTTGCATCATCATCTTGTTGTGTCATCATCTTGTTGAGTCATCATCTTGTTACATCAGCCTGGAACTGAAACTGGGACCTCTCATGTGGTAGATGGGGACCATGTCTTTGGTTGCACGGATGATCGCCAAGCTCTGGCTTCTATCTAAAGCATGCTCTTTGGTAGAGAGGTTCCTTTTGTCTTTCCCCTAAACTCATAGCCCAGGTTTGTGGGTCTAAATGACAGGAATGGTCTAAGTTTGAGGAGATTTTTTTGGTATTTCACCTGTAGGAGGTATAGACAAGTTGCAACAGAAGAAGACAGGTTGGGAGAGAACGGATTCCAAAGCTGACTCACTTTGTGGCCATGAGCAAGTTCTCAATCCATAAAGTTAGAGTTTAATCTTGGAGACCCAAGAGCCATTCAAATGTGAAGCAATGAAATTTACAGACTGTGAAATGATTCATCAGTCCAAATGGTGGGCAGAACCAAAATCTGAGCGTAAAAAATAGTTCAACATCGTGGGTCTTGGATTATATAAAAATAGTTTTTTCTTTGTAGGGAGCATATTATTCATTTAAGTAATTAAAAATACTGAGGCTTTCCCACTTAGGTATACAGGGAAATTTATCTGGCTCCACTGGAATTACCTTTTTGCCTTCCTCCAACAAGTCTGTACCAAATGCCTGGGCCATTCTTATAACCAAGGCCATGGCAAATACCTCCTTAGTCCCTTTATGACAGTCTTCATGTTCAGTGTTTTGATGAAAATGAGGGAGGAGGAGATGTAAGAGATATATTATTATTATTATTATTATTTTTAGGGGGTACCAGGAAGTGAACCTGGGGCCTTGTACGTGTGAAGCAGGTGCTCAACCACTGAGCCACACCCACTCCTCCACTATATGTTTTTTAATTTCCCTCCCACTGAAAACAGTGGCTTCATGAATCAGCTATAGTAATTATTTGCTCCCTGAGTACCAGGGCTGTGATTTCTTTCCCATCCTCTCAAGAGGGCTAATTTTACTGATGGCCATGGTGTAACCAGTGAGTGTGTGTACTTTTCACCAGGGCGTGGCAGACATTTATAAAACTGCCTGGTTGTCTGAAAGCATGAGGAAGTGCTTGTTCAGCCTGTGGAGATGGACCAGCATGGGGTGAAAGCACTTGAAGGAGGCATCAGCTTCTTTAAACTCTTCCTTAGCTTCTTTAGACTCTTCTCCCCTGGTCTCCCTAAGTGACCTGTTGTGAATATTCTTGGGCCAATAACATGCCAGTGTGAAATGGGCAGGTTTGGCCGCTGCTCTTGATCACTTATTCTTTTCATGCTTTTTCAATTCCTTAGGGAGGAGGGTCAGAGAATGGATGGAGAAGCCTTGAGTATAGCTGGCCATGTTCATTGATTTAATTGAAACAAACCACAAATCTTTGAAATGGCAAACTTGCGCCTTAAAAAGGAACCCTTGGTTCCTGGAGGATTTGCTGACTACATTTGATGGGATTGTCAATAACTTGTTGGAGTTAGGAGAAATACCTGAACAGAAATAATAGTTTGTCTGAGATCATCTGGTCTAACCCTATATTTTTTGCAGATGAGCAGACAGATACCCAGAGTGACTTATCTCAAATGGCCCAGGTACTTAGAGGAATCACCTTGTAGGAACAGAACCCAGATACCTTGTTTCCAGACTGCTGCTTTTTTTTTTTTTTTTAATGAACAAAGATAAATTACTTTAATATATAAGTAGTTCCTTAAAATTACCAAGTGAAAGACCAACAATCTTCAAAAAATGGTCAATAACCACAGTTCATAGAAAATAGAAATGGCTCTTAAAAATGTGAAAACGTGGTCAGTCTCACTCATAAAAGAATTATATATGAAAACCAAAAGGGATTCCCATTTTCCACAAATCACATGGGCAAAAATAAACAAAGGTGTTTGATGGCCGGGATTCTGGGGTTTGGGTAAATTTGATTCTTTCATATATTGCATATAGGAACGTAATTTGGTACAGCCTATAGAGGGCAATTTTGCAATTTTTTGCAAAATGTCCATCAAAATTCCACATGCATGTGCCATTTTGGCCAGCAACTCCACTGTTCGGTATTCAGGTGATGGATATTCTCACAAATGTGCAAAATGATGTATGCATAAAAATATGTTTGCTGCATTTATTTATTTTATTTTTTATATCAATGTTACAAGTTACTCTGTTAACACAGGATAATAACTACAATAACAATAAATCTGCTTTGGTCCGTGGTTACACTCCCCTCTTGTTTTTGTTCATTCTTTAGTCTTGAGGGACTTGAGACAATGTCAGCTCTGACTGTTTCAGGCTGAGGATGGATGGAGATATTATGGGACAGAGTAAGGGAGTTGTTTGGCTTGCAGTTGGAGATACTCCTTGTTTTGGGGATGGGATTGGTTCATCATCATCGTTTTGTTAGTTGTCCAGGGTAAGCCCGAAGAACTGGGGTATAGGAGTTGGCTGCAATGCTGCTGGGTTTCAGGGCTTCACCGGCATATGAACAATCCTGTGATTTAAGTCTCTGAGAAATATACTTAACAGGTATATTGAAAATTATAGGTTCAAATAAAAGGAGTAGAAGAATCATGGGTAGGAGAATTATAAATGAGGGTAACTATGTTATGTTGGGGAAATAGATTTTCATATATTCCCAGATAGTGCCTGTTGAACAGTTGTTGATTTCATGAGGCTGTGTGGCTTGCCTGTGGTGTCTGGACACCCCTAGAGCCCTTGGGAACACTTTTGTTTGAGGCTTTGTTTACTGTGGCAGTTTGTGAAATCTGAGACCTGTATAAGCGTAACCTCTGGAATGACCTTTCAACTCACTTTGAAACCTTTTAGCCATAAAAACTCTTATTTTATTTCATATTTCCCCCCTTTGGTCAAGGTCTTTTTCCAAATGCATCTCTGATTAACACTTGGAAATAATCCTTTGGTGCCAGAGAGGCTCATCCCTGGGAGTCATATCCCAGTTAGGGGTAAGGTAGTGAGTTTATTTGCAAAGTTTGGCTTAGAGAGAGAGGTCACATTTGAGTAACAAGTTGTTTTTCAGGAGGTAACTCTTAGGCCTTAATTATATTTAGGCTTGTTTCATTATTACAGGAACAAGGTTTATAAGTGCAAACATTAAGATTGAGGGCTTGGCTTATTGGCCTATTCTCTTTTATTAGGCAAGGTGTGGAGATCCAGGCCCCCCTAAGTCCTCAGCACATAACCACTGTGTGACCTAGACATAAGTTAAAGGTTAACAACCTTCCCCAGAGGGGAGAGAATGCATAGATGGTATTATAATCTTTGTAAAGCAGTAAATGGGCAAACGTCCTTTCTATGAGCATAGTGAAAACATCACCACATCTCATATATACACTTCATGTGACCCTAGAAGGAACTCTGTTCTCATACCCTATGGAATGTCCTTGTTTTGAAACCCTTATATATCAACCTTATTTTCTCATCTCTTTGTGGAGCACTATCTTCATTCATTCTTTGACCGGCTGCCATCAAAGAACCTCTCCTGTCCGTAAGTCCTAATAAAGCTTATGCCTGACTGAATGCCAGGTGTGTTCTTTGGTCTCATGGCCTCACCAATTTGTGCCCTTCAGGAGTTGGGTTGTAACAATTGGTGAGCCACGAGCCAGGAGACCAAAGGACCACTGGCAGTAGTGGGCATGAGCTCAGGGAAAGGAGAATCTATGGGGGAAATCCCAGGTTGGCCTATAACATCCATGTGGGGAGGAGTGGCTGCCCTCCAGGATGAGTGGGGACCACCGAGAGAATATGGGGACACCTAAAAACTCCCGCAGGTATGCTGGCTGTGCTACAGCAGGTAGCAGAGCAGCTGCACTTAAGTAAAGAAAAGGGAAACTGCCAGATAGTGGTAGCTATAGTATGGCCCCTGTTAGAATATTGTGAGTGGCTCCTGAGGCAGAAGCAGCAACAAAGTCCTCTATGTGCCACTTAGAATGAAAGTTAAAGTTAAAGGATATGTGCCTAGCACAGGCGGAGATGAGAGATTTCTTAATTGATTGCCTCCTCTGAGTTGATGATCTGTTATATTGCAAAACTGTGTACTGGAAGAGTTTAATGGGATGTTACTTTGACATCCCATTTTATTTTACTCCCATTTTATTTTGATCAGAAGTTTTGCCAAGGTGTTAAAAAGAACTTTCAGTTTTGAATCAATAGCTTACTCCTGAACTTTGAGTCTGTCTCACTGTACTCCTGAAGAGTAATCCAGAATGTATGTGTTAAATGTCTGTCTGTATAAACTGCTAAATTAGTGCTTAACTGCATTTATACTGCTCAAGTATTCCTAACTGGTTTCTTGTTACTAATAATTGTGTTTTCAAGAACAAGCTTGCATATTGCAGGCAACACTGATTCCAGAGGAGATCTTAAAAGTAGTGAAAATCAGATATGTGAAATGATGGAGAGCTTGGACAAAGCCATGCCAAAAGAGTGAGAATAATGAGTCATATTAGTGAGTTTTATGTTCCTGTTGGTGTGTCTTAACTCTTTTTGTGTTTGCCTTTTAGTTTAGTGTATATTTTCATGCCTCCAGATGGTAATGTTAAATTAACAAATGAAAATTCTTAAAAGAGCCCTATTCAAATTGCTAAAAATTAAATGGATGCTTATATAGGTAAATGAGTACTCCTGAAGCCCAAAATGGAGAAACCAAACAGGATAAAAGGTCACATAAAATTTGAATAAAGAAACTATTTAAAGGAAAGAAACTAAAAAGTTTATCCTGAATTCTTCCATAATCTTTCTATAGCCTATCCTTCCCCCAGGGCCTTCTCCTAACCTTGAATGAATTCCAGT